>JAJOOE010002517.1:0-25246 GCA_036250405.1 Solanum raphanifolium | reverse complement strand
TTGATAATCTGTCGCACAAGTTCTTACAGGCGAAATGAATAGTCAAACATCATCAAATAAGAAATCAAAAAAATCAAGCAACACAACACCTTCAACACGAAGGACATGGATTCCAGAAGAAGAACAAACTCTTTTAGACGGGCTTAAAGAGTTGTGTGCTAATGGTTGGAGAGGTGATAATGGAACCTTTAGAACAGGACACTTGATGGAGTTAGAACATTATATACACAAATATCATCCTACAAGTGGATTGAAAGGTGAACCACACATCAAAAATAAAATGAGATATTGGAAAATATGCTATGGAAGTATAGCTTTGTTGAAGATTCGAAGTGGTTTGGGATTTCAATATAGTGATGGAACTATAATAGTTGACAATCCAAAACATTGGATTGACTTTATAAAGGTAATTAATATATTTTTGTTATTTCTTATGGTACTTTCCTTATTAGTTCCTTTAATTATTCATAGTTGATGTGCCTTTAAACTAGTGATCAAGTAAATTGTTATCATCACATATACAGTAGCATCTAGCCTCTGTTTAGATCCTTTTACAGTTAATTAATATCATATTGTTCTATTTTATTTTTTAATTTTCTAGATTGATCCACAAGCTAAGAAAATGAATACTAAGAAATGGCCACTATTTAAGGATTGAGAAGAAATCTTTGGTAAGGATAGAGCAACAGGAGAGTTCGCTGAAGGGCCACTAGATGCTACTGAAGAAATTCAAAAGAGTCAAGCTCCACAACATTCTAATGACATGAGTTTGGGATTTCCTATTGATGTTGATCTTGATGATGATGAAGAAGAAGAAAATGCTTACCATAGCTCTAAAGTTGGTACTAAAGAAGCTGAAAATGCCACTGGACAAGATGGATTTGCTACAGCTGAAGATTTCACCGAACCTAGTTCATTTACTGGAGCTGAAAATGTCACTGGACCTAGCGTATTTAATGAAGGAGAAAATGTTGCTGGTTCTGAAAATGAACATGCTGGATCCCGAAAAAGTCATAAACAAGGTGAGTATTCTAAAGGATCATCTTCTAATGTTAACGAGAAAGAGAAAAGCAAGAAAAGGAAAAAAATAGTAGAGGATAATAGTGAGACATTTCTTAAGGGTATGATGGAAGTTATGAAAAACTTTACTGAAAGTCAAGACAAAAGAATTGGTTCCTTGATTGAAAAGATGGGGGATCGTGATCGATCTGATGTTCGTGGTCAAGTTTATTCTATCCTTGAATCCCCTGTATTTGAGTTGTACACCACAGAGCAACGTATAAAAGCTGCAATGATTCTCTGTAAAGACGACAAAAAGATGGTATTATTTTTACGTATGGGTGAACATGATCGTCAGACAATGATGTGGATGGTTGTCCATGATAAACTTTGAAGTACGGTGAACTTGTGATATAAGTGGCTACACTAGTTTAGTAATTTTTGCTTGAAATCACTTCGAAGTGTGACAACAGTGGTATATTTTGACATCTCCGATTATTAATGTGCGCATGAGCATGTTAAATCTTTTTGTGTAACTAAGTTTTATCAAAATATCTCAACTCTTGTGTCAATGCTAAGTGCAGATGTAATTAAATAGTTGTCGTTACAGCTCTTCAAATTCTCGTGTAGCCATTTAATTTTGAGATTCTGAAATGCAATTATATAGCTGCTATGACAGTTCTTTAATCTGTCTTGTATTTCTCTGTCTTGTTTCTGGTTTTCTTTGTTAATTTCTCTATGAGTTGATGGTTCATAGCTGTTGTGATGCTCACATGTAATTAGTGAATTTGTAAGAGGAAAAACAGAATCAGGAGGCTGAATAGAAGAAAAAAGGTGTATGTCTGAGATCTAGAGAACAACTAGTTTCTGTTATATGATAAATTGTTTGTGTCAAAATGAAACTGGTTCAAACAGCCGATGAAGGATATAGAGGATTCATATAGCCTATCACACTAGTTTGGTATTGAGATCCAGCTGATCATTGATTGGTTGATCCTCTTTTGTTTTTTTCTGTTTTGCTGGAAGGGAGTTACGAGCTCTCTCTTCTCGCCACCTCCTTTCTAAATTTAAGAAAAAAGAGTAAATGATTCTGCCAGTAGCAGCTGGAACATTGCATCAGTGGGACAATTAATATGGCAGATTGTAATGAATAAGGAAACAAAACCATATTTCCCACTTGCAAAAGCTAAAGAGAAAAAAGCAAACCGCCCAATCCTTATCCGTGATAATAAATAGGAATCAATCTAAAGCTTCTTTTAACTAAATTTTTTTAGTAATATACGTTTCCACTTTTTTTCTACTTTTCTTCTCATCCTTCCCTTTCCTTTTTCGATACTCTATAGTTATATATTCGTTAAATGTCAGTCAGGAATTTCATATCGAATAGAAGATGTGCTACTCAGGGATTCCTTATTGGATTGACAAAAGAGAACGATATGTTCATATTGCAAGGGAACAAGTTCCTCTACAGGCAACTGCAGAATCATCAACTGGAAGCAGATGAGTAGTTGCTGGTGCTGGAATGGCGAAGCAATGTATTTGTTCACCAACAATCCATCCAGGATCGTTTAGGTGCAGGCATCATCATGCTGATTATAAATGGGTTGTTCCACTAGGAAATAAGCAGAATCACTTTGGTGCTTCTGTCGCCAAGGCTCTATGACAATTCTGCTGTACAAATTCGAATTGTCATTTGTAATTTTTCATTTTTTAATAAGATGTAGATGATCTTGTTCGTACGTCTCAAATATTTACTATGTCCCAATTTATGTGAAAATGTTACGAGTGTTTAGTTACAAAAAGAGATTTGCAATTATTATTGTTGTGATATGTGAATTTAAATGGATAAAAGATGTATGGCAGGGGATAACACAGTGGACAGGCATAACAATGACAAACAATGGGATTAAACAGGTTTTGGAGAGAACAAAAAGGAAGCATTGGAAATAGTTTCAGAAAGAGACATTTGCAGCTATATGTGGGGCTATTCTCTACCACACATGGCGTGCAAGAAATTGGAAAAAGTTTAAAGGGAAGCATGTACATACAGAGGAGGCAGTAGCTCAGATAAAAAAAAAGATTATAGAGAGAGTACAGTTCTTCAGTAGTTCAAGGAAAGCACAAAAATGTAAACGGTTTATTCGATTACTTAGTAGTTAGTTTTCTTGTTTGTTGGAGGCCTAGTTTCTGATATCAGAAATGGGTGCTTTTTATTTGTATTGGTATTTTGTGGTAATGGTAATATTTTACATTGGTTACCAAAAAAAAAAAATTGACCTCATTGATGAAATTCATTTTGGAAATCTACTAATAATAGAGCTGGCATCTTCTTCTTTTTAAAAAAAAAATATTATTTCAATATAGTAACAACTATTTAATTTTATATTTGAAAAAAAAAAGAATAGGAGTAAATAATGTTTTAGCAAAGAACCTTGTTGCAAAGGAAGTGTACAAAGAAATAAAGTGTGAAGGGTATTTTTGTAAACATACATTTTTTTAATAGACATTATGCAAGATTTGTTATTTCTAATACATCAAACCAAACAGTGTATAAGAAATAATGCAGACATAACTAATGCAAGCATTACTAATACACCCTATTTTGCATTATTCTTATACACTCTACCAAACGACCCCTTATATCATTATATACACTAGCTCTAAGAGATCAACAATTATACGGTAAATAACATATTTATACCTTGATATAAACTAGCTCTAAGAGATCATCAATACGTTTCCAACAATTTTTGTAGGGGTTCGATAGTATTTGAGTATTAAATTTAAAATTAACTTTTGTTTAGGAAATATTAACAGAATCGTAAATTTATTTCCTTCACTTGCATAAATTCAGAGAAATTTATTATTTTCTTTTCATTAAATAATTATATAAAATATTAATTTTTCAAAATATAATTAATAAAATTATTTTTTAAAGAGTGTAGTCACAACTCGCATCTTTCAGATTGGCGGGAAAATTAGCTGTCATATACCTAGGGTTGAATTGATTAAAGACTCCGTTTCTTCCTTCACCGGCCACCGCAAAATTTCCGGCAGATTTCGTTTCTCCGACGACCAGCAAACTGTACCGCAAGGTGCGTCCTCATCTCTATCTTCTCTTTTCAGTTTTTTTTGTGTGAATTTTTATGCAATTAAGTTGTGTTCAGTTCCTGAAGTGTCTGCATAGAAGTTCGGATGTAATTATAGATACCGTTAGGGTTCTTTCGTTCCCCTGTAATGAATGTTTATACTGCTATTTCCAGGATTTTGGCACATAAGAAGAAATGGGTGATGAAGGAAATCCACAAACTCCTAGAAGAACCACTAGAGCATCATTGTCTAGCACACCGAATCCAAAAAGTTCTACAGGGAAGTTAAAATCATGTAATTTGTTGCCTTTGACAATACATGATCTCGCTTATGGAGATGAATCAATTAGTTTCAATGATTTGATTTCTAGTTTACCTGGTAGACGTGCACAAATTATTGAATTATTACACCTTTTGGGCCCTTTGGATTCTCCAATGTTTCCTGTGTTTGTATATGGAGGTGCTTCGACTGGGAAAACAAGTTCGATTCTTCAGACATTTAAGCACCTAAAACGTCCTTTTGTTTACTGCAGTTGTATAACGTGCTATAACCCAAGGATACTATTTGAATCTGTGTTGAACCAGTTATTGCTTCATAGAAGAAATGAAAGCAATCGTTATTCCAGTACGAAACGCTGTGAAAGGCCCTCCGATTTTGTAAATCTTTTGCAGGAGGCTCTTCATAATGTGGTAGATAGTTTGAAGGGGAATGTGGAGAAATCAAGCTCGAAGAAGTCGGTGGGAAGGGCTAGGGGGAAAATGGTTTACTTGGTATTTGATAACTTGGAGCTTGCTCGTGAATGGGATAAGAGTTCCAACATATTGCCTTTTCTCTTTAAGCTCTATGATATTCTGAAAATGCCAGAAGTGGGTTTGATTTTTCTCAGTAATGCCTCACCTGACACTTACTACTCGGACACTGGTTATGTAGAACCCGTTCCTGTTTACTTTCCTGATTACACTGAGGATGAGCTTCGTCAAATCTTAATGAAAAACCAGAAAAACCCAAAGCTATATTCCTCATTTCTTGGGTAAGTGTGAATTTTCAATTTGATTTTATCACTTTGGTGGCTTTATTAAAAATTTAACCTATACACAGTCTTTTTTATTTTAATACAGAGTGGTGTTGAGGCCATTTTGTCGAGTTACTCGGCGAGTTGATGAATTATTGACTGCATTCTCATCATTATATCAGATATATTGTGAACCTCTTGATGATTTAGGCATTGTTCCAAATGAAGATATGAAAAGAAAACTTTTTTCTCATCTTCAACCACATATTGGACCATCCCTGAACGAAACGTTCAAAGTTGAAAGCAGGCTGTCTTCTGAAGCCTCAGCTAACATGAACAAATGGAAAGGCATTGCCAAGAAAGTTGGAGTTAGTGAATCTTCCAATGAGATAGACTTTCACATGTCTGCTTGTGCCAAATATCTTCTTATTTGTGCTTTCCTTGCTTCAAGAAATCCAGCTACCCTTGACGCATCCATGTTTGACTCAACTGGAGGTTCCAATAACAAAAAACGAAAGAGGTAGTTAGTAATTCCGGATTCTGTTTTTCTTATGTTGCTGTCAATTCTAGTTTCCTTCATTTGCTAGATAAACTGCTTGTATTGATGGTTTTCTTCGCATTTACATGAGTGCTTTGGTCATAACTTCTTTCTTAAATTCAGCAGAGAACAAATATAGTACATCTTTGTTGCATGATAAATCGCAGTACTTGACATATGTATTACCGAAATAATCAGGGGTGATAAATTGGACTACTTGACAACATAGGAATCACTGAAATAGCCAGATGTGAAAATGAACATTTGCTTCCTTATATCGTATTTATCATCGAAGCAATTAGTAGGAAACATTCTGGTAATTGTTACGAAGCTTTGAAGTCCTATTGGCTCATTCGTGAGACTTCCTTAAGTAAATTTAAGTTTTGAAGAAGTGGTGATGTTGTCTGATGATTAGGTTTGCTGGTGGATCCTTATTGGCATTTGAACTGTTGCTACTTCTTATGCATCAACTTATATCTCTTAAGAATTTGTATGAATCTGTTATTTTACCTTCTTGGTATTTGATGATCTCAATCCCTTTTAAAGTTTTAGTGTTTTTTATTTTTCTGATGCAAATCATATTTTAGTTGTCTTTTATTATCTTACTTCATTTTCACTTACACGTCAAAGATATGATCTCTTCTTTTAGGAGCTCGGAGAAGTCAAAAGAGAAGAAGGAAATTGCAGAACAAGAATTGCTCTTGAAGGGACCAGGAACGTTTCCCTTGGAAAGATTATTAGCCATCTTCCAGTGTATTGTATCTGTGTCAGAATGCTTACCTGATGAAGAAGCACAAGGAGATGGTGAATTGGAAGGAGAGAATTGGACTAACGGGCTATTGTCTGATGTTCTTTTGGAATTATCAAGTCTGTGTAATGCCAATTTTATCAGTAAAGGCGGAAGTTGCCCCTTGGAAGGCGCTAATCGGTATCGATCTATGGTGTCTGAAGCAATGGCTCTTAAGGTAACCTTTAAATACCTGTTTCCATAATTGTTTAAAAGTAAAAACTGGCCGTATTTTCAGAAGCTGTTCTCACTGTCCATTGTGGCTCATTTTGTTTCTCGAACTGCAGGTTGCAAAGAGTCTAAAATTTCCTCTGGCAAAGTATTTATATAGAGGAGGATGATATAGAAGATGTCTGTTCATGTTAAAATGATTTTGCATGTCAATCAAGAGCAACATGTGAACATGGTGCAGTCGACAATGCAACATCACCTAACCAACCCCTGTGGCATGGTGAATGTACGATTAAGATTCTACTTATATTTATCTCACTCATTATTGTATACTCAAAGGCGAAAGGCTAAAGTGTAAGTTGATTGGTTGTACTCCATGAAGAACAATTAAACAGTATCATCTATCGAAATACCCAAGCCATGAGTTCTTTGATTTTTCCTGTGTAAGAGTCTAAGCTAGTCCATTACTTTGCAGCCATTGACTTCAATATTGTTAAAATACCTGCATTTGAGACCTATATATGTGGGAGACATTTTTAAGATGGATGTCTCATTGTCATAACCCTTGGAATAGTTGAATCCTAGTGCTACCTTTCTCTAATTGGATTTGTTTCTTGATAAAGTTTCTTGATTTTTAGAGGAACAGTAGCTACAGTGTCAAACGAGCAGATTTGACTGAATTTGGATGGATTAAAATGAGTTGAGCTACTAAATAAACGGGCAATTAACCTGTCCAAAGGTGACTTGCTCTGTGATGAAGTCACGCTTGTGTATTTGGGGTTTTTTCCTTGGTTAAATTGGTTAATAAATATGTCTTTCTTGATACATAAAAGGCGGGAATGACCTGGAAGACCCTTATACTTGGCTCTGTTTGTCACCTAGACCCTTCTACTCACGACTTTGCCAACTAAACACTTAAAGTTATTAAAACACACTATTTTAAATCCCTTCGACTGTTGACTAAGCTTATGTGGTGTCTTTTTGCTAAATCAGATCAAGAGAGTGGTTACACGTATTTAAAAGCAAGTGAAGATAACTATTTAATTTATTTTTTTTAAAAGAATTAAAAAAAGAATTAAAAAAAACCCCTTTCCCAATATGTTGTACGTTTCTTCTTCTTCCTCAAAATTTTACCCAACCCCCATCATCACCACACACACATCTTCTTCAATCTCTTCCAATACTCTTACCCACAATTCTTCATCTTTCCCTTCTCATATGCTACCTATCATTTGAGAGTTTTATAATGATTGAGAAAAAGATATTTATTTAGATTTGGATAAAAGAGAGGGGGGAAAAGAGGTCCTAAATTGTGAAATAACTGCGGATTTTAGATGGGTTTTTGAAAGACATGTTTGAGATTCTTTCTAAATGTAAGACAATTTTATTGAGAGCATTTTTGATGAGTTTTCTATAATGACTCATTTTTTGTCTCCTCTTCTTTCTCTCATCCTCCATTTGAGTCACTTTATTTCTCATCACCATTAAAATAGCAAAATTTATAATAAAAACATAACAAAGCTTTGTTTATCTCTAATTCCTCTTCAACGTAAAAAATTCACTAGGAAAGAAAAAAAAAGAATGATTAGTAGCAAAATAGATGGAAAATATGGGAAGAGAAAAAAAAATAGAAAGAGATCAAGAAATAAAGGATTTTGGAGATTAGTTTGAGATTTCTTTTTAAAAAATATTATTTGTAATAAAAAAATGATGTGGCAATATATTTCTGATGTGGATAGTGAGGTGTTATCCACATCAGCGCGATTGGGAGACACATGATCAGAGGGGTTTAAAATACTATGTTTTAATAACTTTAAGTGTTTAATTGACAAAATCGTGAGTAGAAAGGTCCAGGTGACAAACGGAGCCAAGCACAAGAATCTCCCAGGTCATTCCGCTTACATAAAATGATCAAACTAATATTTTGCATACTATTATTTATATCAACTAAATAAGATTTAAATATCAAATATCAATATCATGTCATTGTAACATACATGAAATTTCCAGACAAATATTGCTATTATAATGAGGTTTGAATTGTATTACTTGATCTCTTAGGATTTTTTGTCAATAGCATTTAGCTTTATCACCTAAATTATTAGTAGGAGACAGTTGCACCAATCTCAGAAAGAGAAAAAAAACAAGGAACTTGGTGAAGTGACTTGACCAAATCAAGAAGATTATTTGCTAATCCATAATATAATTAGAAGTTTCCTTTAGTTTGTTATTTTTCTCAATAGAAAAATAAACATTT
This sequence comes from Solanum raphanifolium, assembly GCA_036250405.1. NCBI lineage: Eukaryota > Viridiplantae > Streptophyta > Magnoliopsida > Solanales > Solanaceae > Solanum > Solanum raphanifolium. The sequence goes on along the minus strand of JAJOOE010002517.1, from coordinate 16,392 downwards.
CTAAGTGAATTAGTGAAAATACTTTTGAACTTAATGTAAATTATTAATTCGTCTTTAAATTATTAACAGACTTAAAAATACACTTTTACTTGATTAACTAAACTTAGATACACCCTCAACATGCAACATGACATAACAAGTGATCTCAAACTCTTGTAAGAGTATGCGATTTCTTAAATAAAAAATCGAGAGAAGCGTCAAAAACACCTCTAAATTTGATGAGAATTTAGGGGTATATTTCACTCATGTTGCAAGATCGTGGAGGTTTATTTGCGTTTAGTAATTAGTCAAGTAAAGGCCGTATTTTTAAGATTATCATCAGTTTGAAGATTAAACTAATAATTCATACTAAATTTAGAAATGTTTTCAATTCTTCTCTCGACATTTTTTCATTTTCTACTCCAATAAAAAAAAAAAATGAGGTAACTAAGATAAGAAATTGTGAGTTGACTTCAATGAAATAACATTTGATGCCTGCAGAATCTATCGACACTTTGCATTTGCATGAAGAAAGGCTCCATTTCCCAATCAATTGGCTAAGGTTTTGTTCTGCTCAAAAAACCCTCTGAACCTTTGACTTTTTTTTAAAATTTCCCACAACCAGAAAACCATGACAGTCCTTATATATATGGTAATTGACTTTTGCTCTTTTATGTCAATTCTTCCATTCATGATTGTCAAAGTCAACTCTTGTTTCATTTATCACTTTTACATATCCACTTTATATTTTGTACGTTTCTTTAAGAAACAATAACTAATAGTATAAATATTTCATCACAATATTTATTATATTAATTGATGTATAGTCTTAAGTCTTAAAAAAATTGGGGAATAATTAAGTAATTAATGTCGAGGGTAAAATAAAAAAAATAATTACTATATTTTATTGATACGTTAAAAGTGATAAATAAAAATAAAATCTATTTATAGAAATAATGAACAAGTAAAAGCGAACATAAGGATTGATAAATTTTACTACATTAGGTTCATATCATCCATCCTTTCAAATAATAGACCTTTTTTTTATAACAACATTTCTTTATAACAATCAAATTTTCTTTAAAACAATCATTAATATTACATTACATCAGGGGCAAAGCTAAATGGGAGTTTGGACGAACCCAGTAACTTTTCCGTAGATCTGGTATTTATATTAGAAAATTAATTAAATATATATATTAACTTGTGAACAAAATAGAGTGACGGCTCATTGGTGAGGAATAGACCGTGTGGAAATTCTTTCCATGCTAGAGTTATGGATTCAAACTCCCTTAAAAGGAAGCATGTTTTGCAATATTTTTATCTTCTGTCCTAAAATTCAGATCCTCGAAACTCCTAATCCCGACTCCACCGCTGCATTACATTATATATTCTCTACAACAACATTTCGCTTTTCGCTATACCAATCAAAGTATCAAAATTCAGACAAATAACGTCATTATAAAGAAAGATATTATATTTGTAATGGTAAAAATGGTTTTTTTTTTATAAAAAAGTTAGATAAGTGTCACGTAACGTGAGGTACTTGACTATAAATTTGTTGTTGGCAAGTCGTTCACCCAACACTTAACTATTTTACATGATCACACTCTCATGTTCCATTTATAGTTTAACTAGTTTTCCATAAGTTATATAAAATTTTCACCCCTAAAATCTCCACAACTAAAACTATGGGAATGTACATTGTTTTGTTTTTTAAAATTTTTTCTCTTTCTCCAAACTTGCTCAACTAATTTCATTCAATGCTTCAATTTAAAGTCCACCTCTTTTCTCTGCACAAATTAGTTGGGAAGAAAGCTTTTCTATAGTGGTATTTCACTTATTGTCCTTTTGCTATGCATTTATTGTATCAAAAAGAAAATTAGATGGTGAAATTCAAGAAACAGTCTGTCACTTAGTTATTGCTACTCAATTCTACTTCAACTACTATAATTAATTCTCTTTTCCTATAAATTCTCTTCATTTTATATCTTTTTTCTACTACTCCATACAATTTTTTTTTATAATAATCATATGGATATTGCTATAGCTTTGTTCTTGTTTAGTTTCATAACATGTTACCTGCTATGGTTCACTTTCATATCAAGATCTTTAAAGGGTCCACGTGTCTGGCCCTTATTGGGCAGTTTACCGGGTTTGATCGAAAACTCGGAACGTATGCATGACTGGATAGTAGACAATCTCCGCGCGTGTGGTGGCACGTACCAGACATGCATATGTGCAATACCGTTTTTGGCTAGGAAACAAGGGCTCGTGACGGTCACGTGCGACCCGAAGAATTTGGAGCATATATTGAAGACCCGATTCGAGAATTACCCCAAAGGTCCGACTTGGCAAGCTGTTTTTCATGAGCTGCTTGGACAAGGGATTTTTAATTCTGATGGTGACACGTGGCTTTTTCAAAGAAAAACGGCTGCGCTCGAGTTTACTACTCGAACGTTACGCCAAGCTATGGCCCGATGGGTTAATCGGGCCATACAGCTTAGGTTTTGTCCGATTCTTAAAACGGCTCAGGTTGAAGGGAAGACGGTTGATTTGCAAGATCTATTGCTTCGGCTTACTTTTGATAATATTTGCGGCTTGGCTTTTGGTAAGGACCCGCAGACGTTGGCTCCCGGCTTACCCGATAATACGTTTTCATCGGCTTTTGATCGAGCCACGGAGGCGTCGCTGCAGCGGTTTATACTGCCAGAAGTTGTGTGGAAGCTGAAGAAATGGCTTGGGCTTGGAATGGAAGTCAGCTTGAGCCGAAGCCTTGTACAGCTGGACAAATACATGTCTGACATCATCAATACACGTAAGCTTGAGTTGATGAGTCAGCAAAAAGATGGAAATCCACATGATGACTTGTTATCAAGGTTTATGAAGAAAAAAGAATCGTACACGGACAAGTTCTTGCAACACGTGGCACTTAATTTCATCCTAGCTGGACGTGACACGTCATCGGTCGCGTTGAGTTGGTTTTTCTGGTTGGTCATTCAAAATCCAGTAGTTGAACAAAAAATCTTACAAGAAATATCCACGGTCTTGGTTGAGACACGTGGCAGTGACACGTCATCATGGCTCGAGGAGCCGTTAGCGTTCGAGGAGGTTGATCGGTTAACCTACTTGAAAGCTGCATTGTCGGAAACTCTCCGGCTCTATCCGTCGGTGCCGGAGGACTCGAAGCACGTGGTGGTCGATGACGTGTTGCCGGACGGGACATTTGTACCGGCTGGTTCGTCAGTAACATATTCAATATATTCAGCCGGAAGAATGAAGAGTACATGGGGAGAAGATTGTTTAGAATTCAAGCCCGAAAGGTGGTTAACCCTAGACGGTAAAAAGTTTGTTATGCATGAACAATATAAGTTTGTGGCATTTAATGCTGGTCCAAGGATATGTCTTGGGAAAGACTTGGCATACTTGCAAATGAAGTCGGTGGCGGCAGCAGTATTGCTCCGCCACCGACTCACAGTGGCTCCAGGCCATAAGGTGGAGCAAAAAATGTCGTTGACGCTTTTTATGAAAGACGGACTTAAAGTAGATCTTCATTCAAGAGACCTCACACCATTCGTGAATAGTGTAAAAGAGGTGCAATTAATCCAAATATTGAATGGGGACAAAGATGAATGCTCATAATTATGGAGAGAGAGGGGTAGGGGTGGGGTGGTTGAGGTGGATTAAAGATGGTGTTGGAAAATATTGATTGTAAGCTAAGTATAGTTGAATTGGTTGAGGTTATTATGGTGGTTGAATTCTCACATGAATGCTCTTTGGCATGGTATTGGTATTCATGATATTAAGGTACATCATCACATTCATTGTGGGAGAAACTTTTTTTGTTTTTAATTTATTTGTGGGTGTTACATGGAACAGCTGGAAATGATTTTGAGGTTGAAGAGGAGGGACATTTCTCAATAATTTTTTATTTTATTTTTACTAGTAATAAACAAGTACTAGCTAGAACTTTCTTTTTTTGCTTTATAATTATTCTAGTATCCTAAAAGCTGACCCCCTTTATTTGTTCATTTTACTTTGGTTGGTTGTTTACCTTCAATTCTTTGTATTTTCTACTTTTTTTCACTCTTTTTTGGTATGTGAATTCTTTTGTATCTTGTTAAGATTTTTGAATTATGGTGTTTCTTTTTTCTATTTGGAAGATTGTACTGAATTGCTTAATTCAATTTCTTTTTCTTTGTCAAAATTATATGACATTTGCAACCAGAATTTGAAGGTAAAATTCGTTCAAATAACAAGTCTCATGTTACATGGAATTGAAACTCCAAAAGGATGCAAAATATTAAAGGTTTGAGGGGTGATAAAATTATGGTTTACTAAGTTACTCTTATTTAATAAAGGTAAATTTGTTTTTTTTCCTCTTTAATATTATGCATACTTCTTTAAAATTAAGGATATAATTAGAAACGAAATTATCAATTTTTTTGAGATAAAACAACAGTTAAAATGGGATGGATGGAGTATATCACAATCTCATAGTCTTTTCCTAATAAATTCAACTCTATTTCTTTCCAGGAACTAGCAAAATCCTTTTTCTTGTGTGCACGTAAGTGAAAGTAATTCAAAGTGTTAATTTGAAAATTGTGTACTATCCTATCTCAAGTTTCGTAAATTTTTCAGTGTTCACAATCAGCATCCTGAGACGTATTAAACATGGACGATGAAACCATAATAACGCGATGTCTAGCGAACAGTATCGAGGTTGAAGGAAATTACTCTGGCTAAAGAAATGTCCAGGCTTTATATAAGGTTTTCTATGGAAAATTCATACCAGTAAACATACTAACATTTACATGGTCCAAAGTTTTATACTAGTAGAGAGCACCTTTAAGGAGAAACTTCCCACAGGCAACTTTCAAAATTGTTTGCATGGATCCTTTCTAGGTATAAACCTGGGGGCATTAACATCTTGTTCTCTTAACTATATTTTATGCTTGTAGTAAAACTCGTTTCCATTTGCACTTTCTCTGGGCAACAAAGATTATCTACTCGAGGATTCTCTCTCCCGTTGAGAAGAAATTCCAGACTAATGTGCCTATGATGTATAATACAACAGCAACCTTAAATACATCATCCCAAGACCCTGCACAAGGAAAATATAGGAATACCATTGTATATATTAACTCAATGCCGACGTTCTCATTCAGAACCACCAAGCTGATAAGAAAATATACCTTTTTGTAGTATGTATCCGGTTGCAGCTGTACCGAAGACACCAGCTAGCACACCAGCAGTATTAGATAATCCCAACAACACTCCCTGTGGAAGGGGAAAGTATACAAAAGTTTCAAATATCTAAATTTCAAAAACATGCTATCAAATGTTCAAACTATTCTGTTCAATAAATGGTCGGGTAAGCCTTAACAGAGGTTAACACAAGCTAACACAATGTAAAAGCTTGAATCTGCATGGAGTTTAGCAAGAAATGAAGACTTTCAAACTTGTGGTTCTAAATATGCCATAGCATTTGTGTCACAACAAAACTTCTGAAACTTGCATGTTATAGCAGTTGTGTGGTTATAAAAGCTTCTCATTTAATGGTAAAGTGGGAAATGTGAAGTTAATTGTTTCCAATCATTCTTCTTGAAACAGATTAAAAAAGAAACCGTGTCCCATAAACTGGAACGAGGGGAGTAGTAGTTAACAGTGCTCAGACAAGAACTTCCAGTAATGGTGACAAGATAAAAGTCCACAAGTTGCATCGTGGGAGCCAGTTACCTACTAACCAGGGGAAAAAAATAGGAGAAACAATTCCAGACACGAGATTCAACATTTTAAAACTTTTCTTTTTCACTTTGCCATGTATATAAAGTAGAAGTACTTACAGCGTAACGTGGTCCAATGTCTTGGTGATTAGAGTAGAGGCCAGATTGAGAGAAGGCATCCGATCCCTGCAAACAGATCAAATTATTATTTAAATCAACAGACTCGCAAGAATCTCCCAAAAGTATGTCATTCCATTGTCTATGGCACCGACCTGACTGCATGCCATGCATAGTACTGCCAACGCAGGAGTCTTCACATGGCTTAATTGTGTAAGGAAAAAAGCAGGGCCCAGAAAACCAATCGATTGCATAATCTGCAAATTTGTTTAGGTGGAGTTATTTATTAGAAACAAAATAAAAACAAATAATGCTCACCATTAGATAGTTAAACTATAATGCTATACACTGTATAAAACTGTATACAAAAGTTCTATTAAGTCCTTGCCTTACGAACTGATGTTATGGAGAATCCTTTGCTCACAAGTGTATCGGCAATCCAACCACCTAAATTTGCAAATATGGCCATGGTCAGCCATGGCAATACACATAATAGTCCAGATTCGGTGAGATTGAACTTCAAAACCTGAAGAAATAAGAGGATTGGAAAGTAAGACCTTAATCAGCTTATACAGTGAGATTTATTCTAAATACAGTGCCATCTTCTAATAATCGATGAGCATTGAGTCATTTCAGATAATTTAACCTGAAACCTAAAATATTCGACCCACAGAATACAGAGAAATGTTAAGATCCACTAAAGCTAGTAACATAAGAACTTCTAAAGGTATGCAAAAACAAACCAATATCTAAATTCAAGTTGTAGTATTGAGTAAATGCAATTTTCACAAGATTTTTACTTCAGATTCAGCATCATAATAACAAATTCTAGAGTCTCGAAGATTCTGCTGATCTAACAGGTTCATGAATGATAGCAAGACAAATATTTCATGATGCCATGACAAATATTGATATTACAATGCCAGAAAATGAACTCGAATAAAGAAAGTAGAGCAGAATGGATTAGCCTCCACGAAACAATGCACGAATCTACAAATATCCCCACTTGGACCGAGACAAAGTTTAAAGTTTTGTTAATTATTTCGTTCTCCATTTTCCATGGTGATGAATATGCCAAGAGAAGAAATTATTCCAAAAAGGGTGTATCAGATACCTGACTATAGTACGTAGGCATCCATGTCAGCAGAATAAATGTTCCCCAGTTATGGCAGAAATGGGAGATAATGAGGGCCCAGACAGGTGCCTTCGATAAAATTAGTTTCCATGGGATGTTAGTGACAGGTTCCTTAGAGACACTTCCATCCATGATCAGCCTCTTTTCCTGCTCACTAAGCCCTGGATCATCTTTTGGAGTGCTATATGCCTGGAAAGCAAATTAGTCAATGTATAACAAAATGAGTTAGCCTGGTTGGACTCAGGTATGATGGCACAGAAAAACTAAACCAGATAGAACTGGACTCCAAGAGGTCACCCTTTTCACCAGAACCAACAATTAGTGCAGCTAAAACTATATCACGGGTGATGTTTCAACCATGAAAAATCATGGAAAGGAAATAACAACCAGACACTTTTGAGCCATTGCATGAAACTTATGCATCTAAGTTTTAGGTCTAAGCAATGATCTTAGAAGCTGAAAACCAATAACTCTGTTGCATTTTTAGGACTTCATAACTAGGAGTACAAAGGTTCATTTTATCTAAAGCCAATTTGATGAAAGGAGTGAAAAGGGGGAAATAAAGAGAAGTCATGAAAATTTTGGAAGATGATAAAAATAACAGAAGTCCAAGATACAGAAAAAGCAGACAAACTCACCTTGGTCAACCACAGTGCAAACCAGATGCTTCCAAGGGAACCAAAGGAATAAAATACGGATGGCCATCCAAACTTTTGGATCAAAATAGGAGAGAACGCTAATCCTGTAACAGAACCAAGATACATTCCACTATACACTAGAGCAAGAGATCTGCTTCTTTCTGAGACAGGAATCCATTTTGAGAGCATATTATTCATGGCAGGCATTGCGACACCCTGACAAGAACTTACATAGTCAGAACAAAAACTGTGCATGTGATAACTGATTTAACTCCTCACCAACTACAGTACTGGTACAAGAGAATCAGAGTGTGCGGTGACACCCCACAATTAATCCATAAGTTTATGAGATGTATCTTCTCAAATCTACTATGTTTAGTATAGCTAAGCATGAAGCAATTGGTTTGTCTTTCAATGTCCATAACCAGAATAGCTTCAGGCTACTCACAAGTTGAAGGACAACTTACAATGTTTGGAAAATCAGCTGTGTCTAAGAATTTGGAAGAAACAGGGAAAACACATATAGAGACTAACCTCCCCAATACCCATTAAGGCACGCACAACAAGTAAGAACGGAAGTCCAAGTCTGGCAGCAAAAGGAGTTAAAACAGTTGCAATCGACCACCAGACAACTCCGAAGCCAAGCACTACCTTCCCACCAAGTTTATCTGCCCATATTCCTCCAACAATCTGCATATAGAACATGTAAAACGATAGTAAGATAATGGTTTATCAAGCACATGAGAATAGCATACCAGAAATTAAATTCATTCTCCTCCGTGTTTGTCCCTATTCAATGGCTACATAGAGTAGAGTTATAAGGTTAGCTTAGAACTTAATGATAGATAAAACCTTAGGTTGAGACATGGGCAGAATACATGAAAACCACATCCATCATGCAATAGATTGATCAAATACTAGTACTGAAACAGGAAAAAGTTCATGCACTAGAAGAGACCAAGACAATGTTAAAATGAAGAAAACCTGAGTGAGAAGATAGCCCCAGAAGAAGGAAGACTGGATGAGACCAACCGTAGCACTGTTCCAGTTAAATTCCTTTGACATCGGAAGAATTGCAATGCTCATGTTTACCTAAAAGCAAAAGTGGAACCCGAGTCAGGACAGTATTAAATGGTCACACATGGTCTTGTATCAAATAATATCAAACAGATGAATAGAAAAAAGTATGGAAGGAGAAAACTCATTTTTATTCAGCTAATTTTAAGAACTTTAAGAGCTTTAACGACTTCATCTATAATAAAAAGCTTGAAGGCAGGGTATCTACAACCTCACAATCATGTTTAAGGAACAAATTTTGATGGTGATCATTGAAAACATAGGATGTGCATATAGTTAATATAGTGGCCATGAATTTTTGCATGTGTTTAAGCTACTGAATCTGTTATGCTTAGATGTCTTAATTTATTTTTATTTTATAAAGGTAAGCAAAATACATTCAAACATCCCAAATAGGCATTATAATATCCAATCTTAGGAGGGGCCATACAAACAGAATGCAAAGCAAAGTATCAAAGTAAAAGTTGGATGAATTACTCACACGATCCATGTTGCATAACAAAAATGCAGCAAAACACAGCAGTACAACAATCCATCTTCTTGGAAATTGCTCCCACCAAGGTTTTGCTTGCTCAACCCCTTCCACCAAAATGGCTTCACTTGCCCCTTCCGATGACATAAGAGACCCCAACGCTCCAGTTATGTCATATCCATCAGATTTGAAGTCGGCTTGGGCTCTATTAACTGCAGCATGCTTTGACTGCTGCTTTTGTCCATCAATGAAACCAAGCTTATCCAGCTTCCTTGGTTGAATCCAACTGTTACCTGAGTCGGTAGAGGAAAGATAGCATTCCCATCTTTTGGTTCTTCGCTTAGGATTGATGACATGAAACTTTCCACTAAACCGGTTAGGTTGAACGACTTCAACATAAAATGGTGATATTGATCCAAAAGATTTACCATCCAAAGGTCCAACAGATTGGGAATGTGAGCTATATATGCAACCCGAGTATGATAAGCCACTCCTTGAGCGACACCACTCATTGTATAACATATTCCTCTGAACATACTTCAAAGCAGCAAACCCCAATCGCTCTCCATGGTGATGTACTGTATACTGCTCTCTGCCTGTTGACATAATTCATTGATGTATTAACTAAGGCACCACAAAGATGCAAGATACTAAGAACTGAATAGAACAAGTAGATGACAAAATCAGGAAAAGGCTTCAGTGAAGTGTAAAATTTAGTTTTTGCAGCCACAAGTGCTGCCTAACATTCTGATCTCCACATATCACTTCACTTCACTATTCAGAGTGCTCCCCAGAAACTACAAGTGAAGTGAAAAAAGAAAAAATAGAAGACTCTGCCCTTTACTTTTCAAAAACTACTCGCTTTATCCTGAGGTCAACTTATTGCAGCATTTTCCATGACCAACAGGAATCACAAGATTCCCTGAATTCGTAGTATTCACATATCCAAATAATTGAGTCAAATCATGAGTTAATTTGCATATGTTCATTTATTGGTCCTAATTTTGGAGTCAACATTCCCCTAGTTTCGTAATGTATAATAACTATTTATCAAATCATCCATTACTTTACACAAGTATGTGCTAAAGGATAGTCCTTTAGAAAATGTGCAAGAGATTTTTAGAAGCTAAGGGGTCAGAGAGGTTACACTGTGAATGTTATCTTGATAGAATAGGTCTTTTCTGTACCAACATGATTCTACAATGATTTTTCATGAGTGAAAGAAACAAATGGTCATTGTTACACATCGTCGAGCCGTGACCAATTTAAGGGGCTGTTTGGCCATGCAATTTGAACTTCACAGCTACCTCTGCTAAATCAATGATTTCAAATTCATATCCAAACAGGTAAGCTTTGTCTTAGTTAAAACAGTTTTATAGAATCAACCTCGATATAGTCGCTTAAATGAATTCCACATCCAATGTATTCTTGATCTAAATTACACACCTAAATGACCAATGGTAAAATCTCTGCCACACAAAATCTACAATTATCCAATTGCCTGCAAAAGATTCCTTTAGATACCTACAGGTTAAACCAAGCATTGAGGCAAACAAGTACTCCAGCACAAAAAAAAACATACAGAAATCCAAGTAGCCAGCACAAAATCATGAATCTCGAGTCCTTTATGCAACTTTTTTTTTTTATCCCTTGGTGACTCGAACTTGAATTTCCATCAAAATTAACTATTCCTAATCACAAAAAACTGCATTCACATATTCAACAAACATGCAATCAATCAGCCACATGCATCCGCCATCCAATACTTCTTCACCAATTCTCAAAATGAACATTTGCCATATAGAAATTCACAACTTCCGTAAACTAAACTAATCAGCTAATTGCTAAACAGCTAAGCAGAAACACTTAAAGTAAGCATCCAAAGTTCAAAGCCGACAAATTATTTACCTGAACCGATGAAACCACCGAAATTCCGGTTAGAAACAACGGCGCCTATAGCCATTGTCTCCGGCGACTACGTTTTCCGGCAGCTACCAATACTCTCAGCTTCAGACGAATAAAATTCGTTCTCCCTCAGATTTAAGCAAAAAACTCCAAAATTCTCTCTCTAAAAACTGGGCAGAGAAAGAAGATAACAAGAGGAGTGATGTTCTTCATCCAAATTTCACTACAAAATTACTACTTATATTTTTCTGTTTTTATTTTTTTTTCTTCTTAAAAGCGGGAAAAGTAAAAATCTCAGTGGGCGTCGATACAACCCAAAGCAAACAGAGGGCTGAGAATATGACACGTGGCGTTTCATCCACTGCAAAGTAGTTAAAATCTCGGGAATACCCCTGTATGTTTAGAAATCGATGAAAACAAGGTGAGACGTTAAGGGTATTTTAGGGTATTCAAATGAAAGCTGCGTGCTATGGCTTTTTACTGAAAAGCCCTTCATAGTTGAGTCTCATTAAAAGGAATAAATTGATGTGAGATGTACAACGTAGGTCATTTTTTACACACAAAAAATCAAAGTTGTTTGAACATAAAAAGAAATATTTAAAAATTAAAGTTATTTTTGAAATTATATTTAATTTAAAAAAATAAATAATTGGTAGTGGAAAAAAATCACTTTAAAAATTAAAATTAAATTTATTTCCAAACGGGGTCTCGAATTTAGTCACCTTTTTTTTTATATTAAAAAGGTAAGCCTGCTAAAGATATGAAAACGTGAATATAAGTTGACTATTTTTACTTGGTTATAGATACTAGAAAATTTACGAAGTGAATGATTATTTCAAATCTAAATTAAAGTTAGTTGCTGGTTTAATTATAAAATATTAATGATATTTATTTAATAAAAGAGTAATTTTTTTATCGATTAAAATTATATTTTGTTGAATTAAATAAAAAGAACTATTAAATTTGTTCACTCTTTACTAAAGACAAAATTGATTTATGAATTTATAATTTAATTGTGAAAGTTAAGTACGTGATATCATTAACAACAATATATATATATATATATATATATATATATTTCTCTTATATAGAAGAGACAGTTTTCAACATTTCAACATAACTGCTTGTTTGTCATTAAATTTTAAAATAAGGGCATTTTGGTCATTTCCCTAGCAAGCTGATATGCATTTAGATACGTGTCTTACATTTTTGCTGTTGAATAAACACGTAGTGGCTCTTCTTATCTGTCTCTATCTCTTTTTCTCTGTTTACTTGAAAAAAAAACAATCACGCACAGGCTGCAACTCTTCTTCTTTAATTATTTTATTTTATTTTTGGTTTTATTTTAGGTTTATCGCTTAATTATCTTCATATTCGAGGGCACAACAAGATTTTATGAGTAGTTACCCACCCCTTCTTAGATGCTATCACATGTATTGGATATCATCTTCCTTTAATTGGCTAAGAATTCAAGAGCCCTTCAAGTTAATCTCAGGTTTTACCTTCTAAATACAAGTATTTTTAATTTATACTATGTTACAAGATAATTTTTTGTTAAAGATTACTCTTTTATTAAATTAGCTATATTTGAGATGAGTTTGTTCGAAAAGTTAATGGGTGTTAAATGTCACCTCTCATGTGTAGGCCATGTTGTAGAGCAATAAAAGAAGTGACGTAAGGGAAAATCCAAATGCGGAACCATGTTGTAGAGCAATAGAAGAGGGTTTCAATGAACAAATAAGAGTGGAATCTGAATTTTGAATCAGTTTAAGGGAGCTTATTAAGGTAACCCAATTTACTTCGTTGTGTTTGTGAAGTTCAATTTTCCAAACCGACTAGGCTGAATCCTTTTTTTAACCCAATTTGCTGCTGAATAAATTTGAAGTTGAAGTGGCTAACTTATTCACGTTTTCCATTTAAGCAGGAGGTACCATTTTGAATTTGTTTTAGGTGAATTATTGGGGATTAGAGTTTATTGAAGTGAGAATAAAGCTATTCCAGAAAGATATTTGTATTTTGATGGAAATGAATCACTTCGCAGAATTCCATAAAAAAGTTCATGGATGAATTCCGTAGCTAAGGAATCAGAGAGTACCTCCTACCTGAAACCTAATAACAGAGAATTTGGAATAAGCAGTGCCTGTTGACTCCTGCCTGCAAATGTTGTCTGCCAATTTCTATAGTAGAACTGTAAGGACTGTAATGTCTCAAATTTTGGGGGTTTATTTCTCATTTTCTAGTTGGGATTTGCTTGTATTTGATGCTTCAGCTCATACAGTGTAGCCTATTAATTTATCCCAGCCTCAAACATTCATGCGATAATATCTTAGATGGTCACTTAACTTTTAATTAAAAAAAAAGAAAAAAATCACTTCACTGTGTTAAAATTTTGATTTTGAATATAAGGTTTGCGGTATGGATAAAAACCGTCCCCACCGGGAACATAATATAACTAATCACCTCTGTTTGCGGTATAGACAAAAACCGTCCCCACTGGGAACATAATCACCTCTGTTTGCAAAGACAAGTATGTCATTATTTACTCACAAATTAAAGTTTGTCATAATAAAATAAATATTGGGCCCGTGACACTTAAATTTGACCACACAGGTAAACACTCCAACTTTAAATAATACACATCTAGACATCTCAAGTTTTCTTCATTGTGTTAGTTGAACACTTTTAACTCATAAATGATCATTTAAACACCTTCAAATTTTATGTGTCACGTTAGCGTCGAATGTCCATCCGATAAAGCGGGAATGAGTTGAAGTGTTAAGTGACCAATTGAAACTAATTTTAAAAGATGGATTAATGAAGCACAAGTAAATGTGAACCGATGAGTACTTGGAATAAGATAAAGTGGGCTGTAAATTTGGAACGTGAAACACAATAAAGGTGACCCAACCTTAGCATCGTGCAAGTAGATAGAAAATAATAGCAATTTCTTCTTCTGACAATCAAATACTGCAATAGAAGTCTTGAGCAACAAAAATCCTAACATTATTTGAGGTCAAACAGAATTTGCAAATGAGATAAAGGAGCGACATTAGCTTAGGTGTTTAAACGTATTGAAGAAATCAAAAAATTCTAGCTGCCTAAATTTTGTAGTAAGAGTTACCCGACACCTCCAGTAAAATAGTCGATGTGCGTTTAAGTTGGCGGAACATTATTATTATCAATCAAAATCAGCAAGTTTTAAGATAATTTGATCATGAAACATCACAAGGCACCATTTCAAAGTATATTTGCAAATTATCTCATGATTATACTTTCAAACTGAAAAATGACTATAAAGTTTTCTACAATTATAACCAACTATAAACCTATTAGTCACTAGCGAACTCCAACGTCTTTTACGTATGATAAATAATGAAATAGTCATCTTATATGTCAAAATTGAAGCATATGTTATACTTTTTTGTATGTATAACATTAGTTAGTAATTGCAGATCGTTTAAGTAGACACCATACTGACGTCTGTTGTACATATTCTAGATATTTCTAATATTATATGATATTAACCATCTTTTGCAGAAGCCATGAAAGTGTCATTAATATTAATATTTTCAGAAGCATAATAAATGCATAGCTGCTTCACTAAACAAATTTCGATAATATTAATTTGACTATTGGGCACCATGCTTGCCACGGGCCTTTTCCATCTAGTAATAGGATAGCCAACACTATTAATATATCATAATAGGACCCTCTCTCTTGTTTTTTTTTGGCAACCCTATTGCTTTCTGTAGGCTTCCAATTATCGTAGTTATTTTTAAGCACCTAAAAGTTTTCTACATTTTCAATTTAAATTTTCTTTAATACTATAAATTACAATAATTAATAATTAATAATTTAATATATTTTTTAAAATTAAAAATTACAATCATTAAAAATTTAAATTATTTAAAATATATATATAATAAAATAGGTTGACTCTTAGAATTCTATCAGGATCACATATATTGGGAAAGAGAAAATAACATATATCATTTTAAAATTACCAAAAATGTATTATAAATTATAATAATTAACAACATAAAATATCTTAAACACATTTAAAAAGGGTTAATTTTGTAATTTTATCCATATCACATAAATTAGGACAAAGTGATCAGTAATATATGTTTTTTTTAAATTACATAAAAATATTATAAATCACAATAATTAATAACTTAAAATATTTTTAAAAAAAATATGAAAATTTGGATGACTCTCCAAATTTCATTTGTGTCACATAAATTGAGACAACAAAAATAACATATATTGGGTCCATTTTAATTTATTTGTCTTATTTTTAAAGTTTTTTTATATTTAAAAATTGCGTAAAAATAATATAAATCATGATAATTGACAACATAAAATATTTATTTAAGAAAAACATATAAAAAATTCAAATGATTCTTGAAATTAATCTATCGTTAAAAATTGCGTAAAAATGATATAAATCATGATAATTGACAACATAAAATATTTATTAAAAAAACATAAAAATTTCTATTGATTCTTGAAATTAATCTATCGTTAAAAATTGCGTAAAAAATACTATAAATCATGATAATTGATACCTTAAATTTTTTATAAAAAACACATAAAAAATTTGACTGATTCTTAAAATTAATCTATCAGTAGTGTCACATAAAATGGGACAAGAGAAGTAATATGTATTATTTAATTTGAAAACTATGTAAATAGTATTGTAAATCTTAACAATTAACAACATTTGATTCACTCTTGAAATCTTATCTATGCTACATAAATTGAGACAAGTGGAATAATATATATTATTTAAAAATTAGGTAAAAAATATTATAAATTACATTATTAACAACTTAAAATATTTAAAAATCATATTAAATTTAGATAACTCACTATATTTTATTTGTGTCACATAAATTAAGATAAAAAATAATTGATATTGGGCTCGTGCTAGCACGGGCAACAGTGTCTAGTATATGATAAAAGAGGGAGTTCTATCAATTGTATATATTCTCTTGAGTCAAATGAAAAGAGTTTACAAATATATTTAGTACATAGTGAGAATAAGTTGAGTTTATAATTTGATAATCAAATCGATTAGTACATGATCGATAATGATCTTTTAATTTTATATAATTAATGTAATATGACGTAATAGATTGTAGTTGAAAAGAAACACATTAAAACAACTCATTCACTCTTAAAATATAGTTGAATCATTTTTCTTATACATTTTTTATTTAATATCATGTCTTTTAGTCAGAGCTTCAATACTGACTCTAAACACCAAATAAAAAACCACAAAAACATGACTCAAACATCCATTTTCATATGCCAGATTGTCAAAGGTCAAATTCATACCAT
>JAJOOE010002516.1:0-23561 GCA_036250405.1 Solanum raphanifolium | reverse complement strand
AAAAAAGAGCTAAATAAAGCAAGACAGTATGATAATAGCTCTTTCAATTGTCCATTTTCTTCTTCTATTTTGTGGGCACGACATATGCAACAGCTCTTTCAATTTTTGTTGGGCTGTTTATTTTAGTTTTCCGCTCTTTTGCATCATATACTTGTTTTTATTATTATTTATATTTCATTTTTCTTTTGGTTACTATGTTAGTTACCTTTGATCAGGATAGGCAATTAACCTGTTTGTGTATACATGACGCTGCTGCAGGTTGACATGTATCTGCTTCCGCAATCAGGATTCCCAACGGGTGGTCTATACTTTAGAAACAAGACTTGGGTGAAGGAAACCAAGGGAATGCATGTTATTATTCATAATAACTATATTGTTGGTTTTGAGAAGAAGACAAAACGTTTCCGTGATTATGGTCTCTGGTTGGTGGATGATTTTAGTTCTGAATCCCCGCTTGGCAGATTAGACTAGATAGGAAGTGAGTAAAAAGAACTCATGATGTCCTTTTGGCAAACCAGCAGAGCAGTAATCCGAACAGCAGCAGGCCAAATTTCTCTCTTCCTCTAAAGGCTTTGGAAGTTTTAGCAGCTGGTGCACATGCATTACCAATATCTCAATCATTTCATTGAGTTGATATTCTGGGTTGCTAAGCGAAGCACGCCAAAATGTTCCTTCCTAAATGCATAGATTTTGTAATTCCATCTTTAGATTTATTGAGAACTCTGCTATTGTTTATCTAATGTGTGGTTTGTTCTCATGTAAAATGAGTCTGTATTAGGGACTCCAAAAATTGCTCTATTCTTCCCCTTTTTATACTCCAATATTGATTTGTATCTATTCAGTGTACAAGACACAGTAACTTTATGAAATACTGAATGAAATGTTTTGTAATATTTGCTTCAGAGTGCTATCATTTCAGTGATATGTTTTGTCATTTGAAGGAGACCTAAATCTGAATCTTCTTAAATGAAATATTGATTGATGTCAAATGGTGCATATTATGTATGAACAAAAGATTGAAATATATATATAAAAAAAAACTTGCAAAAATTAATTAAAAATGCGTCTGCCGGGAGTCGAACCCGGGTCTATTGCTTGGAAGGCAATTATCCTAACCGTTGGACTACAAACGCTTGGTTGTTAACAGTTTGTCTACACTTTAAGTTAACACAAATATTGTACACTTATAAAATTGAATATGTTATTATAAATTATTTACCCTATAAATCATTACAATATGCATTTTTTAAAATAAAACAAATGATTCATTCAGATAACTGTGGCTTTTAATTAATTCTTTATTCGATTGTTATAGTAGAGTTGTTGCGACTCTACAAATGTTTATTGGAGTAAGTTGGATAATCTTTTATCAAAAGACTAACCAATCAACCAACCAATAGTTTTAAAATTGTTTCTAGTGGATATAGAGAGTCTATAAGAAATAACTCTCTATATTTATAAAATAAAAATAAAATCGCATATATATTACATTTTTATACTTTTTTTTAGTAAAATAGATTAACTTATATTAACTTCAGACAAAGTGTATATTATTAAATCACGCTGAATATGTTGTTATTGTTGTTTTAATGGATTTAGCCATATAGTAATACGTATCTAATATGTCTCGCAAAATGCGGTCACTATTCAATCAATGTCCGATAATTAATATTAGAGATTTTTTTGTGATGCACGCAATTTGTACTACTAGTGTCGGTTCACACGAAGATTGATTATATATAATATTATATATGAGCTGCCATATTCCTCACTGTTCAAATATTTTATTTTATTTATCAACCTAGCTACTTGTTCTACTTAAAATTATTTGCTTATTTTAAAAATTACTCTTTATTAAAAGTGTTTTTTAAAAAAAAATACTTTTGAATAATAATAATTTAGTGTTTCGTTAATTAATTTGAAAAAAAAAACTTTAATCAACATTAAAACAACAATTTATGCTAGACTATCAACTTATCATTCAAGAGTTGCTTTCAGGGGAATTTATCAAATACGTCAATTTTCTAAGTATCTTTAAAAAAATAAATGCTTTTAACGTTTCAAAAATTTGATCAAATACTACTATTATATTGATCATCATCGAAGAGAATTATCTAGATTATTTGCTAGAGTCGTATATACGTATTAATTACTATTATTTAAAACTGTATACATCTCCTTGTTAGATTCTTAGTCAACTAACTCAATTGGTCAATTGTTAATTAATTTAGGAGTTTGGACAATATTCAATTGAAATTAACAAATAAACTTAATATTTAAAGATGAAAAGGTGTATTTTGAGTTGAAATGAGGAGCCCATTTTTCCTACTGGTCCATTTTTTTACTTGCAATACAGCCAAGAGAAAAAGAAGGTAATCAAGCATATATATATGGCCACTAGTGAATTTCAAGATAATCATGATACTCTGAACAAATGTAATGTGAGGTTTCTCTTATTATATATATTTTATGAGTTCACTCTATTATCAATATGAACTGTGGTGCAGTAGTGGAATTGATCCACTCTTAATTAGATGTTTTGAGTTCGAGTCCTGGATATAGAGAAAATCTTGTTAGGAGTGTCACCCTCGAATATCTCAAGTTCAAGCCCTAGATATGAAGAAAATCTTGTTGGAAGTGTCATTCTCAAATGGACCATATAGTGCACGACACGAATTTAGTCGGAACTCCAATGCAGACTTTAGACACATCCTCAAATGGATCATGTAGTACACGATCCAAATTTAATCAAAGCTCCAATGCACACTTCAGACACATATCCTCAAATAGACCCTGTAGTACACTATCCTAATTTAATCAAAGCTCTAACGCAGACTCTAAACACATGCGGAAAAAAAGAAAAGAGGCAATTCTATTGATTATTAAGCTTGACTTTATGCAATTATGTAATTTGATTCCCAAAGGAAAGTAGTATCCACTTAGAAAAGGTTATAAAGGGAATAGAGTTAACAAAAATGATAACTTTTGTACTCAATAAATAAAAGAAAGAGAAATATCAACCTCACAATACTTAAAATATCTAGTTAAATTATTGACAAAATAGAAATGAACAACATCTGAATTATAACTATTTATTTTTTATTTTTATCTGATATTTGCCTTGAGATCTGACTAATTTAAATTTACATTTAAAATTTTCTATTTTAAAAGCTAAAGATGATTCCATACTCAGAACTCGAATTTCAGTCCTCTAATTAAGATCGATGAAAAATATTTATCACTTTAATTATCACAATCTTTTGCTCGATTTATAATTTTATGCTAACAATTAGTATGATAGCTACCCAAAATAAAAACAAAAAGTTGCATATTTTATTTATGTTAGTGTATTCGTACCTAGTCAAGACAATTTTGATTTGATTACTCCAATCAGATGTAGAAAGTTTTGTTTTTTTGGTTAATAATTTGAAAGTGAAAGTCGAATTGATAAATATACATACAATATTATGATTATTTTTTCACTTCAAAACTCTTTTAATTTAACATCTTGATTGTACCAACTAAATGTGCTATTTTAATTGTATGCAAATTAATAGTAAAATATTCCAGATTCTATTAATCATTAAAAATAGTATTTTAAAATTCATGGTTGAAATTATAGCTAATATTTGGTATCAGACCTAACGTCTTCCTTTGTTTACCTTGTCAAGTAAAAAGTTCCAACAATTTATTTATTTTACTCAATTCAAATAGTATGTGAAGTTTAACTACCTTAGTATTTTTTTCATTATTTATTAGCATACCAAATTTCTTGCTTATTAGTTTAAAAAATAAAAGCTTTGAGTGTGTTTTTTAGTTTCTCATCCAATATTTGATATTCATATTGAAGCTTTAAATCACATGTCGCAGTAGGCAACACTTTCAAATTTTGTTTTGTCATTCTTAAAATTTAAAATCGAGAAATCTGATTCAGGATCAAGGGGATCACACCATTCCACCATAACGAACCATATTGATAACTTGAGTTTAAACATTATTAGGATTTATAAGGGACCTTCAACTTCAAGTACTATAGTAAAATTAAGGTATTTTTATTCCCCTTAAAAGGTTGGTTTTCCAATATTGTCTATAAAATGTAAGGGGCAATTTTTTAAATGCATTTCCAACATTTAATTATTTAATAACACATATGGGGTCAACTTTTCACATTCTAAAGATTTAATCTCATAAACTTCATTCCATATTTACACAAAAAAAAGCTAGCAAATATTTTTTTTCAAAATCATTAAGATACGCAGAATTAATGTCTTTGTCATTTTCATCCCTCATTGTTTCATTATTTTAAGGACTTTACAAAACAAAAAAAAATGTAAAAATAGCATTTTCTTTAAAAGAGGTATTTATAATTATCTTCAAGAATTTCCATAATAATTTATCTTTTCTTTAATAGTAGTCACAATTTTAGTCTACTATTTCCTAAAATAATATACATATATGTAGCAAGAAAATAGGTCATATCAATTTCACTTTTTCAATTTCTCATCTATTACAGTCCCTTTGTCCTAATTTTTTTTTTCTTTTCAGTAAAATAATTTTTCTCTAATTTTAATTTAATTTAATGAAAACTAATACAAAGGGTCATTTGAAGCTTCAATTACCTTCCACTATTCTATGTTATATAGATGTAAAAATCAACTTTAATTTTAGAAAAATTACTCATAATAATTTGTTGTGTTGATCATACATATATTTTTTTCACCATATCCGCTACTATATTATAGCTCGCAAAATTATGTAAAATACGAAATAAAATTGTATATAACGTTTGACGACAATGCCACGGCAGCAGAACAGCCACATGGGTCTATCTTCTGTTCGTCTGTTCATTCTTCTTTCTTGCATAAATAAATAGCTGTATTTCTCTTACTTTCCTTATTCATAATTTAATTTAATTTAATATATGCAGATCTTTTTATATACTGAATTAATGTGAAGCTGCTTCTTTAAAAAGGGAAAAAAAAAAAAACTCACAAGCATCTTCTTGATTTCTTTAATGGTAGAAAACAAACAACACTCTGCTAATTCTTTATTTTGACGTCACTAGAAATATTTTAGTGTTAAAATAAACAAGAACACTACTAGGTGAAGTGGGTGTAGCTGTGTTCTTTGATTTATTTTTTTAGTTGTTTTGCTTGTATGAGTTGGTCTGTATGTATATGTACAGATTTTTGTGATTTTTTTTGACGGGATGTAAATGGGGTCTCTTGAAAATGGGGTTTCTTTGAAGAAAGATCAGAACTTGCTTCGTTCTTCATCAGCAACTGGGAGGAATGTATTTGGTCAAAGACAAGTCAGATCGAGATTTGCAAGATTCTTGTTTGTTAAGAAGATTAATTATTTACAATGGATTTGTACTGTGGCTGTGTTCTTCTTCTTTGTTGTTCTCTTCCAGATGCTCTTGCCTGGTTCTGTGAAGGAAAAATCTGGGAATTTAACTCAAGATAGTGAAGTGGGGTATGGGGATTTGGCTTTATTGAAAGAGTTGGGGGGTTTGGATTTTGGGGAAGATATCAAGTTTGAACCTTTGAAGCTTCTAGCTAAGTTTCATGATGAGGCTGTGGAGGCCAATGGAACTGTTGCTTCAAGGACTGTTGTTAGATTTGGTTATAGAAAACCTAAGCTGGCTTTGGTAAGTATCAGTGTTCCAGTTCAATTCTCACTTCTGTGAAGTAAATCTTGATTATTGTGTACTTGGTTAAGTATGTTTTTGTTCCTTTGATGTATTTTCTGATTTATTCTGCTTTCTGCATATAGGTATTTGCAAATTTGTTGGTTGATCCATATCAAATAATGATGGTTAACGTTGCAGCTGCATTACGGGAGATCGGCTATGAAATTGAGGTAACTTTTGTGGTTTTTACTTTTTACTGAAGGCTCATGAAAATGGAGGCAATGCCAACTTCTATGAAGTTAAATAGGTTGTGGATGTTTTGCTCCGAGATTAGTGGTAGTGATAATACCATTAGGGATGTTGGATTCTTTCTTTCTCTAGCTTTAGACTTCTAAGTAAGGATATAATATTCTTCCTGTACAACTGGTAATCCATGGGACATGTTTCAACTCAGAGTACTATTGACTACTGTTGTATTTGTTGAATCTGGTGAAGAGTACTTCCAGGATTTTTTTGTATCAAAATTTCTTTTAACTTGCAAAGGATAATAACACAGGGAAATCTTTGGGCCTGGTTATGCAATCTTATGGGAAAAGGTTAAATCTTGTAATCTAAGGGAATCGGAAATGTGACTCAAAATCAATTATCAAAGAAGAAGTGATTAGATTTGTTGTATATACTTGGAGAGATGATCAAGTATCTGGAGTTGGTAAAAAGGGATTGAAGAAGACTTCACTAAAACACTTGAGAAATAAAAAGCCTGGCAGAATTCACTAACATCAACTTAGCTTATTGTATGAAGATGCCTGATAATTGAATTTCAGCTTTTTGACACTTGGTGGTTTAAGAATGGGCAGCCTGAAAATGTTCAACTTATGTTTGGCACTGTAAAAGATGCTTCATGCAATGCAATAGGACCTGTATATGAGTTCATGTCAATAATGTATGTTCTAAAAAGTTACTGATTAGTTTCCCTTAAAAAAATCCAGCACAAAGGAGTGAATGTTGCTTGGTTTCTACATCTGCCATTCCCTGCTAGGTTATATTAGTATCAGTAGCTACAGAAAAAATCAAAGTTGCCCCTTCTTACAAGAGATGGTCATTTTTTGGGAACTTATGACCTTCCAAAATTCTGCAGGTACTCTCACTTGAAGATGGTCCAGTGAGGTCCATTTGGAAAGATATAGGAGTTCCAGTCATCATCATGAACAGTGAGGGGCATACAAAGATCTCCTTAGATTGGCTAAAGTATGTATCTTTTTACCATTTTCTAATTATTGGATAACTTTTGATTAATGTTGGTGATTACTGATGGAAGAAAACTTTTTGTCCGTAGCTCAAGAATCATTTTTCTATTTCTTATATAACATTACGAGGTTTCTTGAAATTCTCTGACGTAATTTTGTCTACTTTTCATTAGGTATCTATTTAGAGTGCTTGGCATGCTGAGTTGTAGTTCCCTGTGCCTTAGATATTTAAAATATTTCATCACTGAGAATCCATCTATTACCAAAAAATAATAATTGGAGTGACGCAGTTTCTGATTATTTTGCATGCTCTTTGTAGCTATGATGGCCTACTTGTGAATTCTCTTGAAGCTGTCAATGTCTTGTCTTGGTAAGCACTCTTTTCTTTTCTGTCTCAAATATCTTTCTTAAGTTTCCTGTTGGTTAGATACTTTTGTGATTTTCCTTCTTTCATTCTTCACGGAGCATGCAAATTGCTGTCGTACCAGATAGTATCTTTGTAACTTATTCAACTCATGATTGTTTGAAATTACCAAAAATACACACAAGAGTATAAAACAATGAATTTAGGTTAATTTATGTTCTGGTTGATGGAATTGCTGATGATTTCCAAGTTGGGGGTCTTCAGGAGTGATTTTGTGGGTTGAAGATCTTCAACTCCCTTTTCTTTTGGTGGAAAATGACCTAATCTGGATTTTGGTTTGTGAGGTGCATATCTGGTGTAATTTTCTAATTTATTTTGACAACAAAAATCTGGATTTCTACTTATTAGGACTGGATTTTCTCAAGCTTTAGGCTAGATCCTACTAATTATACTGTGATCCTAGACTGTACAACCATGCATTTTGGAAATGGTGTGGGTGTTTATTAGTATATACAATTATGTCTTCCTCATTTTGATTCACAAAAGAACTATTATGTCTTGTTCTGAAGAATTGATAGTTTTTTTATTTCCATATGAAGGTTTGATTTTAGATTGATCTTTTGGTCAATGTATCTCACATGTGATATAGGCATAGAGACAGTCTTGTTAGATAACTTTGTCACTTAAAATGATCATGTTCTAATAACTATTGCCAATTTCTTGCATATCTCTTTTTCAAAGCATTTGTATTTATGTTGCACTTTCTTAACTATGGTGATAAGAAGTCTGACGTGCCTCATTTTCCTTTCTCTTCGCTCTTTTTTCTGGTGCCCTTTTCCAATGATATTTGTGACAGTGTAATGCAGGAGCCTTTCAAGAATGTACCTCTGGTATGGACTATTAATGAACTTACACTTGCTTCTCGGTTGAAGCAATATATTTCAAGTGGGCAGAATGATTTTGTGGACAACTGGAGAAAAGTCTTCAGTCGTGCCAATGTTGTGGTCTTCCCAAACTACATCCTTCCGGTACTGTTCTTTATCAAAGATAGATCTCTCCTTTGTATTGATATGAGTCTAGTTTCGATGCATGTCGAAATACTGAAAATTCTGGGTGAAACATGATTTGCACTCATTTTATGTGTTGGATTTTGTAATTCATATAGAGTTGTCTTGGTCGAGGTCATCCCACAGACTCAACGCATTATATTGCCTTCCCAAGAAGGAAGTAACATGCATCTAGGAGTATGGTCTAGTGGTCAATGAAGTGGGAGGAGAGAACTATGAAGTCTCGGGTCCAAGTTCAATGGAAGCAAAAGACACCAAGTGATTTTGTCCTTTCTGCCTAAGACTTGGTGGGTAGAGTTGTCCAGTTCTTGTGTTGGTGGATGGTAGAAAGAACATGGGGAAATAGTTCAGGTGTGGGCATCAAAAAGAAAAATAATACTCCTTCCCTCCCAATTTATGTGAAGATTAAGAGCGAAAGAAAAACCTTTGGAACTTGTGGTCTAAAACAAGGCATGGTTATAAATCATTTCATTAAGGATAAATAGAAATTTTAAAGTTAAATTGTTACTAAGCATAGAAAGGTCTCATTCTTTTTGTGACTGAATAAAAAGAAAAAAGTGTCACATAAATTATGATGGAGGTAGTTACTAGATATCCTTAAATTTTGCCTAGCTCAATCATCTTTTCTAAGTAAATACAATTTGTATGTTCTCGTCATTAACGGTTAAAATTATCCTCCTGATGAAATGGGTGAGTTATTCATACTCCCTTTTGCATATTCTCATACTTAGTTCTTGTTAGTGAGGAATCAGTATTTATCTGTATGCTGACTACGAGTTGTACATTATTTAGATAGGTTATTCAGTGTGCGATGCTGGAAACTACTTTGTCATTCCGGGTTCTCCTAAAGAAGCGTGGGAAGTTGATACCTTCATGGCTGTATCCAATGATAATTTACGAGCCAAGATGGACTATGCACCTGAAGATTTTGTTATTGTGGTTGTGGGGAGTCAGCTTTTATATAAAGGCCTCTGGCTAGAACAAGCCCTTGTTTTACAAGCTTTATTACCTGTTTTTCCTGAATTAACGAATGATGGCAATTCAAATTCCCATTTCAAGATTGTTGTACTGACAGAGGGTTCAAATACCAACTACAGTGTAGCTGTGGAGGTAAAGGATCTTTTTTTCTTTTTCTTGAGTAAATTGTGTCCTTCTCTTGGTCTGCATAATTTAGCAATTTGAATGTCTTTAAAAAATTTCCCTTTTTTTTTTGGTTCTTCTCATATGTACTGTAGTAACTTGGCAGTGTGATTTCCATAGGCTATTGCGCGGAACCTAAGATATCCCGAGGGAATGGTGAAGCACATTGCTCCTGCCGAAGATACAGAGAGAACTTTGAGTGTGGCTGACCTTGTTATATATGCATCTTTCCGTGAGGAGCAATCTTTTCCAAACACTTTGGTAAAGGCAATGTACTTGGGGAAACCTATAGTAGCTCCAGATCTACCAATGATAAAGAAATATGTAGGTATCTTAATTCATTAAATGTTCCGTGGATATCAAATTTTTGCCTAGGTTGACATGTGCATCTTTGTCAATGTGGTTGAGAACATGTATTACCACTGTCAAGTTATTTTTGAGACTTCCTTGAATCAATTTTTGATTTCATCCATCATCATGACACACTTAGCTCAACTACAAGAATTCATTCCGTGCATGGAGAAGTGTTTGAAGATGATCACCTAAACTCCTAAAGAAATCTTTCCAATCTGATAACTTAGTTCCTACAAGGATGGAACAAATGATTTAGCAATATAAATGTTCACACTTGTTCTTTTGGCAGACTGGTAATGGTTGGTATTTGATATTCTTTAAGAAACTCATAGCTTTTCTTTGGCCTAGTTTTAACTTTAGTTTCTCTTGTATATACTCAAAACTTTTATGTTTAATTTGTCTTTATCACACCAAATGCACAAATCATTTGGTCAAACATATCTCATGCACTGATAGTTAAGATTGTACTCCTTATCCTTTGTCATTTATCTCACCCAGTGCTTTCCGGGCAACAATTGACAATCACTACGTCTTCACTGACTTGAATGCATAATGATATGTTTTCGAATTTTAAAGCAAGGGACTACATGTTTTACTCTATTATCAGGTTTGATGATAGGATGGTTTTTGACTTTTAAAGCTAGACTGATTATTTTTACATTATTATTAGGTCGATGATAGGGTGAACGGCTATCTTTTTCCCAAAGAAAATGTCAACATTTTAGCACAGATCATGTTGCAAGTAGTATCAAATGGTGAACTGTCCCTTTTAGCCCGCAAGGCTGCTTCAGTTGGACAAAGTGCTGCAAGGAACCTTATGGTTTCAGAAAGTGTGGAAGGGTATACTCAGTTATTGGAGAACATTCTCGGATTTCCATCCGAAGTTGCATATCCCAAGGCTGTCACTGAAATTCCTGAAAAACCAAAAGCAGAATGGCAATGGCAACTTTTTGAAGCAATCGAGACAAAATATTCTCAGAACAACAGTTTGAAGACCTCAAAATATTTGAATGAGTTTGAAAGGCAATGGAATCCGACCCAAAGAGAGGGTTCTGCAGCTGTGGTGGAAAAGAATGAGGACTTTTTGTACAGCATTTGGGAGGATCACAGAAGTACTGAGATAGCTAATGTGAGAAAGCGAAGAGAAGACGAGGAGGTAATTGATCGTGTCCTTGCTGTTGTTTCCTTTACTTCTTCTGTTTGATCTCCCTTAAATGCTTGACTTTGTGAATGGTTATTACTTCAACCAACAAAGAAAAAGGAGTTGTTTGGTAACTGGAAAATTTCGGAAATTAATGTGACTCTTTATTATTTTGCATTTTAAATTCGATGCAGTTGAAGGGCAGAACTGATCAACCTCGGGGAACATGGGAGGAAGTATATAGAAGTGCCAAAAGAGCTGATCGGTCTAGGAACGATTTGCACGAAAGGGATGAAGGGGAGCTTGAAAGAACTGGTCAACCATTGTGCATTTATGAGCCTTATTTTGGAGAAGGGACCTGGCCCTTCTTGCATAGTACATCACTTTATCGTGGCCTTGGACTTGTGAGTAATATTGCTTCACATTTCTCTATAGCTTGCTTGACAGGTTATGTAGGATAAAGTATTAGTTCTCTCCTTAGTTTTTATTTATTAATGGACCATACGCAAAGAAACCTGAAATTTTGTGCCACTGAAAGAATACTGAATCGAAGATTAGTAATAGCTTTTATATGTTCATTAAAAAATTACATTTTTGTAAAGCCTGTCACCAGTTTGCTTTATATATCTGGTGGTTTTCTTTTTCCTTCCCTTTTATCAATTCTTCTGTGGTAAATCTTTTCAAAAATTGAATTGGCAATTTTCTATGTGAGGGTTGTTTCTTTGGCTTATCAGTTCATAACTATATCTCCATTGAAATTCGATACCAACCTGAGCTAGAGAGGAAGTATCACTTAATTTGCAAAATGACATGGTAATATCCCTGATTGGTGGAAGTTAGCTATTATTTTCATCTAGATGTATTCAGTTATGATCTTTTGATGTGAATTTGCTGCCAAAACTTTTGACAGTTGATTTATTATCTCTTTGAAGCTGGTAAGTAAAAAAAATGTTACTCATCGGTCTGATATGTATCTGAAATTGGCTTATTACAGTCCAGCAAAGGGCGACGACCCGGTCATGATGATATTGATGCTCCTTCTCGGCTTTCACTTCTAAATAACCCTTACTATAGAGATGTTCTTGGTGAATATGGAGCTTTTTTCGCTGTTGCTAACAGGATTGATAGGATACACAAAAATACCTGGATAGGGTTTCAATCTTGGAGAGCAACAGCAAGACAGGTAAATATTATTCATGGATGTTTCTGCTTTCATTTTTTAAGGTAACTTGTTCTTTTGTTAGCGTGGTAAAATTTGATAGCATATCCACAGAACACTGAACAGAGTGTAGTGTACGGGCTCTTGTCCTTAATTTAGCTTAGGCGCGGGTCAAATGCCTTGTGTTAAGCATGATTTCTCTCAACGGGAGTGCTGATTAATGTGGGCTTTTTGTCTGGATACTGAGTCATCCTTGTCTGTTGTCTCTCTTCCAGGAAATAAGCAAATGCTTGCCATGAATAACTATAAAACATAGCATTACTTGCAAATGAACAAAATACTTTATTACCGGAAGAGTAGCATGAGTATGCATATACTACCTCAAGTATTACACTACCCTTGTTGCTCATGAACAAACAAATTAAGCTCTAATTGGATATCCTCTTTCCTTCGCTCTTTTGGGTGGATAAGTGACTGCCAGGAATCCTTTGGCGAGCCTATAGTCTTCCGATCTCTTTAACTTAAATTTCATTTAGAGTGGATTGATCTTAAAATATACTGAAAAAACAATTTTAGTGTGTTAGAAAATAGGAGTTTGGATCTTGACTCTACCTAACTATTGTCCAGTGTGACTTGTCAAGTAAATGAGTGCTAATTGATACTCAAATTTACTGCTCAGCCTGTCAAGATTTTAATGGCCAGAGGTTCTTCACTTCTGCCTTCAACAAAACAAGGAGTAACTTACTGAATTGTTTTTGTAGATCTTTTTAGTCGTTTGGTCTTGCTTGGCAATTGAATTTAAGTCATTTATGTATTAAATGCAAACGCATTACTCTACCTATCGGATTTTATTTTGATTTACAATTTACACTAACATTATTACTTAAACAGCAATCATTGTCCAAGACTGCTGAAAAGTCGCTACTTGAAGCTATTGAAGCGCGAAGGCATGGTGACACACTCTATTTTTGGGCTCGTATGGATGTGGATCCAAGGAACCCGCTGAAACAAGATTTCTGGTCATTTTGTGATGCTCTTAATGCTGGAAATTGCCAGTAAGACTCTCTACATTATTTAATTTATGTTCCCATATTGCAACACCCTGCTTCAAAAACAAAATTTTATTTGATATTGTTAATGATGTTTTACCTAATGTTTTTCATGTCATTTATTGAAGGTTTGCTTTCTCTGAGGCCCTCCAAAAAATGTATGGGTTAAAGCAGAATTTGAGCTCTCTTCCTCCCATGCCTGTGGATGGCACATGGTCTGTCATGCACAGTTGGGTTTTGCCTACCAAGTCCTTTGTAGAATTTGTAATGTTTTCAAGGTTTGAACACTTTTTGTCTCTGCAAGTCATAGTTGAATCCTGAGATTGGACCCCTGAATTGTTTTTTCTCATCAAACGATCTCTTAAAGATGCCATCTTCCTTTGCAGGATGTTTGTTGATGCACTCGACTCTCAATTTTACGAAGATCACCATCGAAGTGGCCGTTGTTATCTTAGTTTGACCAAGGTACTGATGCTAATTTTGGAGGCACACAACATTAAAATGTGAACAAAATGCACTTTTTGATGTTTACTTCATGCATCCACACATGGTAAAGAATTTACTTACTAAGCTCATGCTTCTGAGACCTGATTGTTAAACAACTAACAGAAAGTGCTAAAGGAGGAGCTATATGTCTAATAACTAGAGAAGTATTGAAATAGAACTCTAAAAGAATATCTTGAAATTCATGTCTTACTGACATTAGGAGGAATTATCCCTTGTGGTACACATTCCCCCTATGTTATGGACTTAGCTTGTAACCCCATCAAATGTTTCTGACATGTTTTCAGGACAAACATTGTTATTCAAGAGTCATTGAGATGCTTGTAAATGTTTGGGCATACCATAGTGCAAGAAGAATGATGTATGTGGACCCACAGACAGGCTTGATGGAGGAACAACATAAACTAAAAAGCCGTAAAGGCAAAATGTGGGTGAAATGGTTCCAATTTAACACTCTTAAGAGCATGGACGAGGAACTAGCTGAGGAGGCAGATTCTGACCGTCCAAAAAGGAAGTGGCTGTGGCCGTCAACTGGTGAAGTTTTCTGGCAAGGTATCTATGAGAAAGAAAGAAATTTGAAAAACAAAGAGAAAGAGAAAAGGAGGCAACAGAGTAAGGATAAAATCAAAAGGATTAAGAATCGAACTCATCAAAAAGCATTAGGAAAATATGTCAAGCCTCCTCCTGAAGATGTGGAAAATTCAAACACAACAACAACGACAACAGCAACAGCAAGGCTTATGAGGTAGCACTAGTCTACAGGTAGTCTGTCCAAAGTTAAATAGTCTAATTTGGTCAATATATATATTTTTTCGAAATCCCTACCATTTTTTCATTTTTGTTCAGAGGGATGCTATAGGTTTTTATTACAGGTATGAGAGGGTATTGAGCATAGATGCATCCTTCTGATATTGTTGCCAAGCATGTATCTTGTTAGTCTTTCTTTTCTACATTTTTTTTCTTAATTCTTTTCTGCATCACATTTTCTCTCCCAAGCCTTACTCATCCATATAGGGGAATGAGAAGGATGGATTTGTAAGCTAACAGTCACACGCTGAGCGTCAGCAATTGTATGTGTTGTAACTTAAGAAAACTCTCTATACCTTTCTGCTAAGTGAAATTACGTTGGTTACTCGAGATGCGGCTTAAATCTACAGTAAGTCTTGATCGACACGTTGTAAGTATCTGAGGAGTTGGCTTAAGTTTTATTTGAGAACTTTGGGAGCGTGTGGTTATTTTTGCTTTCAAAGTTTCTATTGTTTAGCAGTCAAATATTGAACTTAATTAACAACTGCTACGCTACGCAGAGGCACAAAGAATGGCAGGGCTTCTATTTTGTCTATAAGTAGTACAAAGGACAACTTTTCACAGCCATTCATTTTTCCCTATAAAAAGCATGTAACTTGTTGCATTATTCCAACAAGAACAACATTGAAATCCGATTAGAAAATGGCAATCAAGACTTCACTTTTTCTTCATTATGTTCCAATATTGTTGATTTTAGCACTAGTGTCAAGGTCTGAAGCAGGAGGAATTGCTATATACTGGGGACAGAACGGCAATGAAGGGACACTAGCTGAGACTTGTGCTACAGGGAACTATGACTTCGTGAACATTGCATTTCTTTCAACGTTTGGAAATGGTAGAAACGCGATGCTCAATCTAGCAGGCCATTGTGATCCATACACTCCAAATGGATGTGTAAACGTGAGTTCTGATATAAAATCTTGTCAATCTAAAGGAATCAAAGTCATGTTATCGATCGGGGGAGGAGCAGGAGCATACTCAATTGCCTCCCCTGATGATGCTTATCAAGTTGCTGCATATCTCTGGAACAACTTTTTAGGTGGAAAATCGACCTCTCGCTCTCTAGGAGACGCGATTTTGGATGGAATCGACTTTGATTTGGAGAGTGGTGAAGGACCATATTGGGGTGATCTTGCTAAGAATCTTGCAAGATATAATAGCAACAGAGGAAGCAAGAAAGTGTACTTAACTGCAGCCCCACAGTGTCCATTTCCTGATGCTTGTGTTGGAGGGGCCTTGAAAACAGGAGTTTTTGACTATGTTTGGGTACAATTTTATAACAATCCACCATGTCAGTACAATCAAGAAAATGTAACTAGTTTTCAAGATTCATGGAAACAGTGGATTTCATTAATTCCTGCAAAGAAAATATTTCTTGGATTGCCTGCTGCTCCTGATGCAGCTGGAAGTGGATTTATTCCAGTTGGTGATTTAACTTCTCAAGTACTTCCAACTATAAAGGGTTCAGCCAAGTATGGAGGAGTTATGTTGTGGTCCAAGTATTATGATGATCAAACTGGTTATAGTTCCTCCATTAAAAGCCATGTCTAAACTATTTGTACTCTTCTCATAAAATTAGTATAATATCACTTTTCCCTTTTTAATTCACGTGATGCACTTTGACTAGATATTATGTGTTCGACTTGATAAAAAAAATTGGAAAATATTTTTCAAAAAAAACTAAGTATGTGAAAATGAGGAAAATGACTTATCTATTGAATTAGGGAAAACAAGTTTCTCAAGTGATATTTTATATTTGATCGTATTCTTCCCATCCTCCAACACACCTCATTTTAACCTGCACCCTACTCCACACTCCATATTGTATTTGTTTAGATTATATACAAATGATTTTAAGATAATAATACTTATGTTAAATACAAGAAAAAAAATTATTCTTTTGAAAAACTTGTCGTTTAAAGATATTTATATGTTTATTTGTTAATTATCTCATTGATGATAAAATGATAAGTTTAAAAATAAATATTTTAAACAGAAAAATATATTTTTTTTAATACAAACTAAAAGAGAAGAATTACATAGATTGGCAAAGGGAGTAACATGTAAAATAATCTCATTTTCTTTTCCTACCAGTTTATTTATATGAAAAAAATAAATTAAAATGATAAAAATCACACGACAAAAAGAAAAATTAAAAGTGAAAAAGACAGCTGGCAATGGAAATATCTAGAGGCAAAAGGAAACTCTCGATGATTCCGGTTACTGTATAATTCAAAAACAAACAAATAACTAAACTACTGCCAACTCATCTGACAGACACGTGTCATTGAACTAGCTGAGCAGAACATGGGATAATATGTACCCCGTCGTATCAAATAATCTCTCAGCTAGAAAAATTAATTACGTGGCAAGTGAGGATGAAATAGGGAGACATGTTAACCAACGTTGGCGCGCGAAACATCTCGAAAGACGTAGAACTTGTTAAACTTTGTCAGTATAAATATGAAAATGGGTAAAGCAAACTGATCAGATTGAAAAAAAAAAGAAGATTTTCAGAGCAGTTTTATAAAGAGAGAAGCGAAGTTTGAGTACTGAAGAAGCTGGGTTGGTGGAGTGATTTGTGCTGGAAATTGAGTTATTTGGATTTTGTGGAACCGATTGGACGGAGCTTTTATTCTTTCTTAATTGTAAGTTTAGCTTATATTCTTTTAATAAGTATTTGGTTTGTTTTCAGCTTTTCTGTGTATCCTTGTTCTGAATTGCTGGTGAAATTTTCGGTTTTGATTTATCGAATGGAGTTTTGGGTATTTCTAGGTTATAAATATGGCCAGTTACCCTCTGTTTCCTTCATGTTATTTCACTCTGATTTTGCGGTTTTTATTGTACCAAGCATATCCTTTTAACTTGGTTTTAGTTTGAGCGCTTCAATTTTGGGTGTATCGGTAGAAATTAAAATAAGTACACACATCTCCTATTTGACATAATGCAAATCAATTAGCAAGTAGGACGAGTGCATCTCACACGAATTGTTACATAGTATGTGTGTCTTACTCAATTTTATATAAGTTCACACACCTTGGGATTACACTAGATGGATATGTTGTTGGTGGTAGCAATATTTGTTTTAAAAAATGTGATATAGTGTCCAAAGACTGATTAAACCATATATACTGTCTACTGTCTTAGTAACAGATGAAGGAAGGAAAATGTCAATTGTAAAATCTGTTTCGATTTCGGAATTTATCTTAGATTGTCTTATAAGCGGTGATGGAGATGCTGCTAATTTTGTGCAGAAATGCCTGATTCTTTTGTTTCGTTTTTTTCTTGGTTGAGCATCTGATGAAGTCTTCTTTTTTCATAGGTAATTCTATATACACATAAAAGGGAAGCCTAATTTGGACCTGCATTTGAACCAAGCTATGTACCCCATGAATCCTTACCAAAGGAACCAAGTACCTTACAATCCTCATTATTATCCCCACTTCGAATCAAATCCTCATCATCATATGAACATTGATCCAACTAGATCTACTTCACCTTATGAATCTTGGCCTTGTGGTGGTAGCAGCTATGGGCATCTTTATCCACCTCAGTGTCACAGTTGCTGTATCCATAACAGTTCTCCGAGCCAGTGTGCGTTTAGCCCTCCGTATCCTTACCTTCCACCACCTACCTACAACAACTGTAGTTATCCTACATATCCTGTGATGTATCCTACTCATTATGTTCCTCCTCCACATTTTAGTATGGAGCATCCCCGATACGAGTATGAAAAGAATATGGGCAGAGATCATCACTGTTGTGGTTGTTCAAATCATCAATGTGGTAGTGAGAAAGGAGGGAGCAGTGTCAAAATAGAAGAACATGACCAGGATAAGAAAAGCGAAAGTAACGAGTCATTGGTTCCTTTTGGGTTCAAGAATTGTCCTTATCCAGTTGTGTGCTTACCACCTGATGACATGAAGAATAGGGAGCGCATGAAGCCGAATGGATTCAATTGTAAAGAGCAGGAGGAGAACCCACAAGTTGTGAAGCCGTTTGGCGATTTCAGGGCTTTCCAGCAACCGAATGTCTGGAATTTATGGCCTTCTCATTATGGGAACAGCTCGGAATCACCAAAGCAAACGGGAGATTTGCCTGAAAAGCAACATCATGATGATGCAATCAGGAAGCAGTTTCCATTTCCAATAATCTGGATGCCTTATAAACCCGAGGAAGAGGGAGAGAGAGTTGGTAAGGAGACTGAGTCTGGCCTCATTGCTGAGAAGGAGCCAACCTCCCCCTCAAAATTAACTAAACCAATGTTACATGATTCTGAAGACAACAGAAGCAGTTCTAAAGAAAATGAAGTGATTAGCGGAAGTGAAATCCGTGTAAAGGGACTGAATAAAGGGTCTGTTGTGAAAACCATTCCTGTAAAGCAAGTGGAGCAGAATGAGATCTTTGATGGAAAAAAAGACGAAGCTTCTCAGAGGCAACAAAGTGATGCTAAACAGAAGAAAATTGCTCAAGAAGGTGGTAAGAAACAGTCCCCTTCTCCTACAAAGTCATCGAAGTTGCCTCCTGTTTGTTTAAGGGTTGATCCCCTTCCTAGGAAGAAAAGCAGTAATGGCAATTCTAGGTCTCCTAGTTCTCCTTGTGGGAAAGGGAAATTAGTAGAATTGCGCAGTGAGAGCTCCAAACCTCCCATCCAATCAAATGAGAAGGAGAATGTTCAACTAGACAAATCATCAACAACAAGCATGCCAAAAAAAAGCACAGAAGTGGAGCCAAGTAAAGGCAAGACAAAAGTTGTTGAGGTTACCCAAGGGACATCTAAAGAAGATAAACTTCAGGATCAATGTACTGTTTTCTCTGATCTGAAACGCCAGGCAAGGAGCCAAACTGGTGAAGGCGATACTAGTAAAGCGGCAAATAAGCCAAAAGATGAACCTGATGCAGTAGCTGCAAAAGCTCAGTCCAGCAATGAAGGACATCACAGAGATGAGGCCAGAGAAGCAGCCAATGTAGATGTGGGTGCAGGCAATGAGATGAAACGAGTAAAGAGGAGTCAACTGTCCGATGATAAGGCAGCTACCATGATTCAGTCGGTATACCGAGGTTTCAACGTGCGGAGATGGCAGCCTCTGAAGAAATTAAAGCAGATAGCCAAAATAGAGGAGCAGATGGCTGAGATCAAAAAACGTATTCAGGATTTGGAGAGCTCAGCTGACAATGGAGTCGACAACAAACAGAGAACTATTATCACAGAAATCATAATGAGTCTTCTGCTGAAGCTAGACGCTATTGAGGTATGTGGATAACATTAATTACTGAAACCATCATGCAGAATGTGATTTGAAATGATTTACTTCACGGAATAGCACTCGTATATATTGAGCTTGGAATGGTACTTCATAAATTCAAAATCTATTCATTTCTGTGGGAGTCTTTGTTTGAATGTTCTTACTTTCTAACTCAGTTAAGATGAAAGCAGTTAATGGTTATACAAAATCAACTTGATAATAGTGCTTCTTTACTCCATGATTCACGTTGTGTTATGTTGTTTTGTGTAATTGTTGGCCTACTGCCTAAACCATTGAGATTTGAGTATTTCAATGTACCTGTTGCCTAAGTTTTTCGTTGCTGATTTCATGTCTGATTTTATTAAGTGCGGCGTGTTTAAGTTCTTTTCTCTCATTTATGTTGGAGTAATTAAAATCTCTTTTCTTTTTGCCAGGGGTTGCATCCAGCTGTTAGGGAATATAGAAAATCCGTAGCGAAGGAGCTTGTTAGCCTGCAGGAGAAGCTGGATCTTCTAAACTGTAAAAAGCAACCAGCAGAAAGTGAAGAGACTTTTACTGCCAAATCTTGTGAGGATACATGCACGGCGGTGGAAGACAACCCTTCCTTGCAGGGCCAAGAGGTGCAAAAGTTGGAAAGGGATGTTGATTTTACTAAGGGGGATGAAGGAATAAAGTTTGATGCAGAAGGACTTTGTGAAGAGCAGCCTCTTTGTGCAACAGAGATGCTACCCGACTCCCATGATGTAGGCAATGCAGTACTAGAGGGAAAAGAAGAAAACAAGGACGTTGAGGAGGTAATGGAGGGCATTTCGGGTGGCAGTGCAGTGAAGACAGGAGATGGAGCATCAGTAAAACCTTTTGAATCTGAAGAAAAAACAGATAAGTTACTTGATGAGAACACAGCAGTAGTTGAGAAATTAGAAGAGCGTGGAGATGGTGTGGATGAGTTGGAAGAACTTCCTCGAGGAGTCCTTGATGAAGAGACCAGCATTAAAGGTTCTGCTGAAATCAGAAAAGACACAGTAGACCTTACTGCACTTACCCTTGAAGAAAAAGTCTCTGATACAGCGAGTCTAGAGCACCACCACTTGGAAGCATTGGGTGAAACACCAGTTATTTTGGGGCCGGAGAATATGCACAGCAGCAATGGAGTAGAGGAAAATGCAGAAATTCTGGAAAGAGATGCAGCAGTACCAATTGACATTCCCAAACGAGAGAAAGAAGATGCAAAACCATTAAGTGAAGATGCAAACATATCCGATGTGGATGACAAGGTTGGTATGGAGAAGAATGAAAAAGAGCTTGATCAAGGCGGTAATGCATCAGATGGTTTTTCAATACCATCACAGGAAGACGCAATCACCACAGAGCAGCCTACAGATACTACCAACACAGAGGAATCAGAAACAGTTGAGGTTCTGCAGGAGAAAATGCAAAATGCAGTTGACAGAGATATTGAAATCCTTGATTCAGGAAAACCAATAGAAAAATCGGTGGAACCTCAACTATCAACTGGTACCAATGACGAAGCTCGGGAGTACCATATTCAAGATAAGCAGAAAATTGGGGAGGAAAATAAGGAGGTGCAAGGTGAGGAATTGCCAGTTCGTGATGATGCTGTCGTCTCTGAACCTAATAATGAAGGAAAAGAGCGTAATGTGGTGGTTGAGCAGCGGCTTGTGGAGGAGAACTTTGAGATGCAAGGGAACGAACCAGTGGCTGCTGAACCAGTAACTGCCGATAATGCTGCACATGTGATCGAGGAACCAGTGGATGGAAGTAAAGCTATGGCTGCTCCAACATCAGAAGCTGTAACTACCGAGACAGACCTGTCAAGGGAGAAAGAGCTTGGTGTAGCAGATGACCACAACACACATCCATCGATGTGTGATTCCGTTGAAGGTAATTCTGTTAATGCTTCCCATTATGTTGGTTCTACCCTTACTGAAGTACAAGTTATGGATGCAAACGAGCTTAAGGAATGGAAGAAAGTGGACATGTTACCATCATCACCTACTGCTAGCCAAGTATCCTGCGATAGTGATGCGCTGTCTGAGAGCGATAGAAAACTTATAGAGGAGAATGAAAAATTAAGGGAGATGATGGAGAAGTTGATCAAATCAGGGAATGAACAACTGAGTGCCATATCCAGTCTTTCTGGAAGAGTTAAGGACCTGGAGAAGAAATTGTCCAAGAAGAAGAAGCTAAAATTGAAACGAAATAGGGTACCAGCAGCTGGATCAGCCTGTGTAAAGCCATTGAATGACTCACTTAGAAACAGGTCTGTGGGGTTGGCAATGTAAGAACAAAAAGCTTGGTGATTACTTTGAATGGAATAGTAGTTTGGTTCATGTAGTCTGTTTGTGCTCCATAGTATGCTACGTATAAATAAGGCTTTTTCTGCTCAGTTGTTGTTCCTTCTGGTTTTGGTTCTTGTGCAATAGCGACTTTAAACTTTAAATTTACTTGTTTGCCACTAAGGCGTGACAATAGCGACTTCAAAGTTACTTGTTTGGCACTGAGGCGTGACAATAGCGACTTCAAAGTTACTTGTTTGGCATTGAGGCGTGACAATAGCGACTTCAAAAATTACTTGTTTGGCATTGAGGCGTGACAATAGCAACTTCAAAGTTACTTGTTTGGTATTGAGGCGTAACAGTAGTTTTTCATGTTTTAAATTCCACCTTTAAATGGTTAATAGATGATCACCCTTAGCGACTTCAAAAATTACTTGTTTGTCACTGAGGCGTGACAATAGCAACTTCAAAGTTACTTGTTTGGTATTGAGGCGTAACAATAGTTTTTCATGTTTTAAATTCCACCTTTAAATGGTTAATAGATGATCACCCTTTTCAAACAATAATTGCATACTATGAATCACAAAAAGAAGTAAAGGAATTTATATAGATATAAAGAAGTACCAAGTCAAGTAACACTCTAAAATATCACTAATTAATAACCACGAATTAAACGAACATTATTCTAATGAAAATGGATATTTATTGTAATTTAAGACGAGCAAACTATACCATTGTAAAAATTGAAACAAGAAATACACATAATTAGGCTAGCTATTGAATATATGGATCCCCCTATTTAGTAGCTTTGACCTAAATTTTGTGTATGCTTTACTAAATATGTATATCAATCAATAATACATAAATTTATAAAATTCAAATTCTAAACTTGCATCTGCTCCGCAGTAGGAGCAAAACACACACATCCATTGTATCCACGCCTTCTTTCTTCCATCATAAAATCTTCATACTTCATGCCAAATCTCTTCCAGTTAAAATCACCAACCATTGACGGATTTTTCCCCAATTCAATCTCTACATACAATTCCCCCTTCGAGATCCTATGATCACTACCATATCTCCATATCTTCAAACTCTCCGAAGCCCTAAAATTCGAACAAAACGACAGATAATCCTCATCACCATCACCATCACCATCGCTATCCGATTTATACTCTGTATCAGAGTCATATACAGCACTTTCCTCCTCTTCGCTTTCGGAATCAAATCGATATTCAGCAATACCTAGTAAAGAGTCTAGCGGTAGAAACTTACCAGCTTTAAAAATTTCGAAACGAAGGCTAAAGCTTTTACTGGACGGGACGACGAAAACAAACTTTTGGCTCCATTGTTGATTGGTACACATCTTAATCTTACTTGTTTTGAGTTGATTTTCTTTGTGTGTGGAAACTTTCACGTAGTATTTGCCCTTCTTTTTCACATCAAATTGAGCAGATTTTACTTCTACAATAAGCAATTTGTACTTTGCCGGCATTGATGATGAATACGCCATAGTAGTAATAATATGAACACACGTAGAAAAAAGAAGGGGGG
>JAJOOE010002515.1:0-67841 GCA_036250405.1 Solanum raphanifolium | reverse complement strand
AAAAATGTTCTCACCTTGGACATTTTTTCTTTCATAAGTAAATTATAAATAAATTTGATGAAACATATATAAAATCTTTAAAATTGTTTATGAATATAATATATTATGTATGTATAATAATAAAATTTATGTATATAACTTGTTAGTTCGGTTTGGTTATTTCTTCGAACAAAATCATAACCAAACCAAATACTATCGGTTCTTAACAATCTAAAACCAAACCAAACCAAAACCCAAATTAAATCGGTTTGGTTTGGTTTTTCGGTTTGGATCGGTTTTTATCCAAACCATGAACACCCCTACTTACAGTGCATTGATACCACTAGGAAAGAAGCCGGCAGCCAAATTCAAGCCGATTGACTATGTGGTCGTTAGAGGTTAAATGGTTCAATGTGATTATGCTTCCATTAATGCAGTCATAGAGTGTACGATGAGGCTTGAGGATGACTGTCAGTATAAGATCAGGACAAAAACGCTGGAAAACATGAAAAAGTGGTTGGCGCCATTAATATCAGATGGTACTCCCAAATGGCTTGAGGTTGGGGCAGCTTTTGAAAAGAAGGACCTTAATGTAGCCGTGAGGTATTGGTTTGGCTTCATCAGCTGTACCATCATGCCATCCCAGAACGAGTCAATTCTCTGACACGCCAAAGCAGCCTATCTTGGGTGTATCATTAATGGGACACGACTGAATCTGGGATGGTTATGGCTCAGAAAATGCTTATGAGGGCCAAGCAGAAGCAGACATCGCTTCCCTTTCCGATGTTGATCACCGAGCTATGTAGACGATCTCAGGTTTCTAGAGATGAGAAGAAAGATGTGGAAGTGATTCCCACATCGTCTACCGACATCCGGAGGATTGATGTGGAGTACTTGAAAGTTGAGGCGGAGAAGAAGAAGGCAGCCCCGGTGGATACATCCCTGGTTGTAGATCCTCAGACACTACCTGCAGAGGCAACATTGCCTACTCTGGCCCCTGGGCCTTCAGCTAGCCCATTCTACTGATCGTCGTGCTGCCAGACTTGAGGCCTCCATTCCGGTCATGATCCAGACAGCCTTCACTGACGCTGTGACACCCTTGAGTGCTACCATTGATGCTCTTGCCGCTAGGATAGCGGTGTGTGAGCGTGGCCAAGGGGCCACTGAGGAGGTGACAACTTTAAAGGTTGCTATTGCTGCAGTATGGAGAGATGTGGACCAACTGAAGTCCACAAACATGTCTATGATTTTTAGGACGGTGGAGATCCCAGATGTGCCAGTTGAGCCTGATATGCCTCCAGCTACCACCAGAGATTATATTCGAATTGAGGAGGTAGTTGATCCCGAGTCTGAGGCTGTGACAGATGAGAAGATGCTTGAGGTTGCTGGGGAGGCTTCTTACGAGATCCTTACGGAGACTGAGGAGGCCATGATAGATGTAGTTGTGCAAACATCTTTGGCAAACACACCTTTGGCAGCTCCTAGTGGACCCTCTACTTTTGATGTAACTCCGGGCACTGATGCCCAAGATCAGAGTGTTGCACTGGGCATTGATGCCTCGAAAGATGGATCGACTGTTTAGACATGATTTCTCTTTACCTCCCTCTCTGTCTTTCTTTATTGACTTTTGGATATTTTTCTTGCATTTGAGGACAAATTTCTTTTTGTTTTGTGGTGAGGTGAAGTACTTTCATACCTACCTTTTGTTTTGATGACATTTTCTATATATATTGGGTTTTTGAGCTATATACTGTGTTTTGATACTACTTTTATGGATATTTGAGCTTGTGGATCCTTGTTTTAATTGTGAATGATTTTTGGACCCTTCTAAAAAATTTTGTGCCACCTCTTGATTGCGTTTGAATGTGGCTGTTCTCTTGCAAATTTGAGTATCGGTCTTGATCAATACCGATGACTTGAATAGTGCTCATAATCGAACAAAAATGTGTGCGGCTACGATGAGGCCAAATGAAGTTGCATAGACAATATGTGAACTTTTTGCATCTCATTGTGACTAGCCGGTTATCGAATGAGTCACTTGTGATTAACATTGCACACTAGCGTAAGTGTGGAGTCTTGTTTGATATTAGTGCCAATGCCTTGTGTGATGAGCTTACCGTGAACCATGTGTGTTGACACCTAGAATTTACCCCGTTGGTCCGGTTGACTAAGTGATGCAATCTCTTGAAATGATCTTAGGAAACCTTGAAGAGTGTGAAACAATTCGACATTATACCTCTTTTGTGGCCAACCTTGTGAGTGTGTGATCTTTGCTTGAACACCCTCTGAGTCTTACCCTTTTTCTTGGAAGAAACTTGATGCAAATTGTGACCTCTCTTTATGCATTACCCATAATCCTCATGATTTGTGGTTTGTTTGAATAGCCAACTTAGGCCAAAAGCCTAAGTTGTGCGTGTGGTGAAAAGAGAAGGTAAATCAAGAATTGCAAAGAAGTCCCCTTTGACCCATGGTTTTGATAAAGATGGAACCACTCCATACAAAAAATAAGAGAAGAAAAGAAAAGAAAAAGAAGAAGAAAAAGAATGAAAAAGTTTGAAATAAAGTTGCAAAAGAAAATGGGGTGTCCGGTATTCCATGGAAAGTGAATAATGGGGTGACTTTTGAGCACGAATGAGAATGATGAAGAAAAAGAAAAGAAAGTGTTGTTTATACCACATTTCATGAGGATAGCAACCACTGAGCCTAAATGACCATACCTTTACACTCAGCCCCGTTACAAGCATTCAAAATACCTTTTTGATCTTAAGTGAGCTGAAACAAGTGTTGATTGGAAAATAAGGGCAAACCTATGGGTGGAGTCATGCATGTGTTCATCTTTGTGAGTGTGTGTGTT
This sequence comes from Solanum raphanifolium, assembly GCA_036250405.1. NCBI lineage: Eukaryota > Viridiplantae > Streptophyta > Magnoliopsida > Solanales > Solanaceae > Solanum > Solanum raphanifolium. The sequence goes on along the minus strand of JAJOOE010002515.1, from coordinate 65,008 downwards.
GATTGTGATTCCGAAGCTATAAATTGTTGAACCATTGTGTGTGAATATGGAATCATCCTTTCTGTGAGGGCATTTAAGTACCTTTGTTGAGCTTGAACTTGCATTTGAAGCAAGTATTGTGAACTTGAGAATCTTTGATAATGGTGAGTCACAACTTGAATCTTTGACTGCACAATTGATCCTTGCATGAGTAAGTTGAGTCTTTTTGTGTGCATTCATGATTGAGTGTTGTGTAGCACTGTTTGAGACATCCTTTTTGAACTGCTGAACTTGAGTTTTACTTGAGGACAAGCAAAAGTTTAAGTTGGGGGTATTGATGAGTCCACGATTTGGACTCATTTAGGGCTTTATTTGGATAGATTTTGTGTCCTCAAATGCTTGTTTTGTCCCAATAACTGATGTAAAACCCTTGATTTCCAGGTGTTTGGATCGAGAAACAAAGCATGGGCACTAACTTGCAAAGAGGAACGGAGAGAGCTGAAAGAGCGAAGAAATGAAGGTCTGGTGATCGCTGAGTCCTTTTAGTGAGTCCCTTAATGACCTTTTGACCGCCTAAAGTTCTAGTGTGACAAGCGCAGTAGGAGAAAATCAATTTGGCGATAGAAAGGAGCAGTCGGCATGTCGCCGAGTGGTTCCGCGATGCAATGTTGGATCGCCCAAAGTTAAAAAACTTGAGGATGCTGAAGGCCAAAGCAGAAAGGTGATGAACTTGGCCAAAGGGAGGATCGCTGAATTGATTGACAAGTCTGACTTACTACGCCAAATGGTCCTTCGCAACATATTTTTGGCGACTATAAATACATTTTCAAACATTATGTTTAGTATCAAATTTTATTCTGAACATTTATTAGAGTAATTTTTGAGTTTGAACTCTGAGTTTTGAGATAACTTTTCCTTAGCTTTGAAGAATTGAAGTTTCCATTTTTGAGAATTTGGAAGTAGGTCTTTGAGATTCTTCAATTTGGACCTTTGTAAAGACGAAATGAATCTTACCCAGTTGATGGAAACACAATTTGGTAATGATTTCTATCTTTTTATGATGTCTAGCTAAAACCCCAATTCTTAGGGTGTGATTATGGATTGATTTAGCTTATGGGTATTGCTGATTGTTAGTTTAAATGTTGTTCAGAAGTGATTTCATTCAGTAATTGTGGTTTAATTTAAAGGGTTGTAGTTGCAAATGCAAATCTACCTTCGTGTTTTTGGCTTGTTCGAGAGAGAGGTTTTAAAACCAAGATTACTGAATCGATGGTCTATGGGTATTGGGTTGTCATGGGTTCACCTCAAGAGAGTGAATTCTAAACCCTTTTCCACACATTCAGCTCGAGAGAGTGAATGGATTAAAGCGAAGGTTGTTCTTATATGCATGCTTGTTGGTGTTCACAGAAACCAACTTGATTCGGGGTAAATTGTTCGAGAGAAAGTTTATCCTCACTAAAGTCTAGATTATTCACTGATTTACAGCTATTTACTTAAGTTGCAATCACCCATTTGTCTACCTTAGCCTATAATTCAATCACATCCCAAGAACCCGTCTCGTTATTGTTAAATTCTTGTTATTTGCTGTTGTTGTAGTTGATAGCGAAAACAAAACCCCCCTGTTATTTGACATTCGTGTCACCCCGTAATTTGAATTATGTTTTTACTCGTAAATGTCTATTCCTATGGCTGATTAGAACATATTCCTACTTTACTTTTGAATCTTAAAGACGTACCACTCCGTGTGGGATTCAACCCCAACTCATTTATTTGGGTTACTATACTGACTAGCGATTGTTGACACTTAGAATTGGATAAAGTGTCCTTGAGACGTTAATCAGATACCTAGAGCTAAAATGAATGGGGTAAATGTCTAGAGAAAGAGAAAGGGCCTAGATCACCTAAGACAAATGGAGGAAAACAATTTTTCCTTTGGTCCATTCGGTGATGGGGCCGTAGCATTGCCCAAGTGTCTTGGCGATTAGCCAAATGAACTCTCCTTGCCTAGTGGGCAGCCTCCCCTAGACCTAGCTACTGGAATTTTAGGCGAGCAAGGTCGGGGCTCGCCAACCCACTTGGTGCATCGCCCAAAAGACCTTCATCTCGCCCATGGGAAATGCTCCATGATGGAGCATTCTGGAAAATTAGGCGAGCCAAGGGTCCATTAGGTGTGTCGCCTAGTTCTTTGGCGAGCTAAGGGGTGCAATGGGCGAGCTAAGTCGTGAAGGTTAGGAAAAATTAAGTTGTAAATTAAAGGGGTCCCTAGTTTTCTTCCAAAATTAAAACCACTTTATTCTACTCTTTTCCCAATAAGTATATAACCTTTTTAGACTTGAAATTCCTTCAATTTAAGTCACTTTTGAAAGAATTATAAGAAGACCCATTTCCTCTCCAATATTTCTCTCACTAGAAATCCTCCATTGAAGAAAAACAAGAACTTGAAGATTAGGGCTCAAGAACTCACCATCTCAACTCCAATTCGGGATGAAATCTTCAAACAAGGTATGGGAGTATTGATTCATGGAAAGCTTTCTTCCATGAAACCCTTCAACTCTCAATTTCAAATTGGTAGATTCTTCAAAACCTAAGGTTTCCAATCTAGTAATGGGTTCTTCCTACAAACGATTTCAATGAGTTAATTGTCTTATATTATGATTGAATTGTTGTTTAATGGTGATTTTTATAGTAAAGTCCCCCATGAACCCATGAATTTCCCCATGACCCAAATTTCATGAATTGTGATGGGTGTATTTATGCAAGATGATTACTATGAATTGTGTCTATGGTATTTTAGTTATTGAATCTTGTTTTATCCATGCCTAATGTAGTATTTCTAGGTGTGATTGTGAGACATGATTTATGACCCTTGAAGGGTAAATTATAAAGGTTTGTACATATTGATGGAAGTTGAGTATGAACTTATGGTTCACTTAGAAAGTGAAGATCCTATGACTATTGTGTAAATTGTGGTATTGTTGAAAGATCATTCTCTCCTTACCCTTACACATTACTATGTATAAATTGGCTAGGATGATGATAATGTTGTTTTGTTGATTGAAAGACTATTCTCATGAAACACTATGAACGTGATGTAAAAGGTTTACTCACATGTTAATGATGATTCTAAGGTTGAAAGTCCATTCTCACCTAGTTGAATCTATGAGCTATTTTATGAGTTGTATTGAATGAAGGGCAACTTATTCCTTCACACATGTAAATGCAATTCAAGAATAATTATGTATAATTTGGGAAATAATGCTTAGCACCACGTAGATATGGAAAATGAGGTAGAGTCCCTCCTGTCAATACAATAGGCCGAGTCATCAAAATTATTCTCATGAGATGGAAGCTCCTCCGCCAATACAATAGGTCGGGTTTCTAGAAGCAATCTCCCTATCCCATAACTATGTGCCTACATAGGTCTTTAGATAGTGGATCCACCTAAAAGCTAATACATTTAGTTCTACCTTAGGAAAGTAGGAGACTTTCTTTCGGTGTGGGGTTACACGACACCAGATTCCATGTAGCTCACATGGTCTATGTCGGTTATGGCTATTTTCCCTTTATGACAAGGTAATGAATATGACACGAACTATAGTTATGACTTCTTGATGAGCTTTACTTAGTAGGAGTGGGGGTATGAGACTTCACTTTTACATTGCATAAGTAGACTTTGAAAGGTATTATTGGATGATTTCTTATGCTATGATAAGATATGAATGTATGCATGTATGTTGAATGGATTGTTGTTATGGATGAATTCCCTTATGTTCAAGTTAATGTACAAGACTATTTCCTTGTCTTTGAGTATTGACTATGATGAGGTCTATGTATGTTATGTATGATTAGGGTGGCCTCAAGGAGTACTTAGTGTGGTTAGTATTATGGGATGCCAATCATACATGGCACAAGTACAACATAAGGTTACTAAAAATATGGTTCTATTATGTTACAATGTTCTTACATGATAAATGTGCTTATGACTTGTGTTTTACATTAAAAGTGCATGGTGATTCTCAAACTTGGCAAATGCATACTTTTCGACCAAAATGTCCTTTTTATCATATTTCAAGGATTTTTATGCATGCTTCCATACTTAGTACATATTTGTGCTAACCCCTATTTCTTCTACATTTTTAATAAGTGTAGGTTCCGGCTAGGTGAAGTGTACTTCTTTTCTTGACAAAGGTTTGGATTAGTTATCTCCAAGACTTTTGTGAGTCCTCATGGTTCGAGGACAAGATGTCATTTACTTCTAGTTGCTTTCCATTATTCTATTTTGAGACTTTTGGTTGTAAAAGGCTGTGACCCTTCTTTGGCATTTTATTGTAGTAGATGGTTAATGAGACAAGGTCTAGACTTCGCTTTTGATTTTAATAAAAAGACTTCGATTGTATAAATATTAAATTTCGCATCATATTTATTTTCTTATTTTTATGTATGCTAAGGGCTTGTATGAGACCCCTTCGGGGTCAAGTATGTCGTGTTGCATCTAAGGGTACCTCTGGGTCGTGACAAACTTGGTATCAGAGCATAAGGTTCTTGGATGATTTTTAGGTTGATGTCTCATAAACCACGTCTAGTAGAGTCTTGTTCATGAGTGTGAATTGCGCCACACTTATGGATTAGAGGCTAGAAGATGTTTAGGAAAGTTCACTTCATTCATTAGTCTTTAGTCGTGCTTAGAGTCCTAACTCTATTAAGTCCTTTTTCTAACCCTTCTCTTGTGTTTATAGGTTATGAATACAAGAAGGGTGAATGCAAGGAGAATGGAAGAGGAAAAGATGAATGAGGGAGTTCCTCCTCTAGCTCCTCAAGACCCTCAAGATCCTAATGATGAGGAGGCTATGACCAATGTGGAAATAAGGACGACTCTCCAAACATTGACTCAAGTCATGATGGCTTAAGCTCAAGCCGTGACAACTCAAGCCCAAGCTATGACGGCCTAAGCCAACCGAGATGTCAGGCCCCGTGTGACCCCTAGTGTGAGCACCATGGCTTCAAGGTTGAGAGATTTCACAAGGAAGAGCCCTCCTACGTTATTTGGTTCCAAAGTGGGGGAAGTCCCTCAAGAGTTTGTGGATGAGATCTACAAGATAATTGATGCTATGGGGGTGACTCCAATGGAGAAAATGGAGCTAGCCGCTTATCAATTGAGGGAGTGGCTCAAGTATGGTATGCCCAATGGAAAATGAATAGGCCGGTAGAGGCGGTTCCTATAAATTGGGAAGTGTTCAAGAAAGAATTCCTTGATAGGTTCTTGCCCTGTGAGAAGAGGAAAGCCAAGGTGGAGGAATTTATCAACCTTCGTCAAGGAGGTATGGGTGTTGAAGAATATTCTCTAAAAGTTACCAAATTTTCCAAATATGCTCCATCCTTAGTGGAGGATCCTAGAGATGAAATTAGTAGTTTTGTAACGGGCGTGTCGAGTTTGGTGAGAAAAGAATGTCGTTCGGCTATGCTTCATGATAATATGGATATATCATGTCTTATGGTGTATGCTAAACAAATGGAGGATGAGAAACTCCTAGACAAGAATAGAGAGGTAAAGAGGGCAAGGACCGATGATGGAAATTCTTCTAAAGGTAAGTTCGAGGGTCAAGGTAGACCAAGGTTCAAGAAAAAGTTTTCCAACCAAGGCTCTTCTAGTGCTCTAAGGGTCAACAAAGATAGGGTGTCTAACCCTAAGCCTCAAGGAGGCAATAGTGGTGGATCTTCCATGGAGAGGCCTACTTGTGTCAAGTGTGGTAAAAAGCATGATGGTAAATGTCTTGCCGGCATGGGTGTGTGCTATGGTTGTGGTAAGAGTGGTCATCAATTGAAAGAATTCCCAACATGTACGACCAAAGGGAGAGATGATAAGCAAACTCCTCCTAGTGGTTCAAACTCCGATGCTGCCAAGAAGAACCACTTTTATGTTCTTCAATCCCGAGGTGGCCAAGAGAGTTCCCTGGATGTGGTGACGGGTATGTTGCAAGTCTTTTCTATTAATGTTTATGCATTATTAGACCCCGGTGCCACTTTGTCTTTTGTTACACCTTTTGTGGCTATGAAATTTGAAATACTCCCCGATGTGTTAGAAGAACCTTTTTCAGTGTCTACCCTGGTTGTTGACTCGGTAGTGGCAAAAAGAGTCTATAGAAGTTGTCCTATTTTCTTGTCCCATAAAGTTACCTTGGTGGATTTAGTGAAGTTAGACATGTTAGATTTTGATGTAATTTTGGGTATGGATTGGTTGCATGCATGTTATGCCTTTATTGATTGTAGGAGTCGGGTAGTAAAGTTCCAATTTCCAAATGAGTCTACTTTAGAGTGGAAGGGGGGAAATTCTATCCCTAGAGGTCAATTTGTTTCTTGTCTCAAAGCTAGGAAAATGATCTCCAAGGGGTGTATTTACCATATTGTTAGGGTTATGGATGTTGAGTCCGAAACCCCTTCCTTAGAGTCGGTCCCCGTGGTGAGTGAGTTTCCGGAAGTCTTTCCCGATGACTTGCCCGACATTCCTCCCAAACGAGAAATAGACTTCGGCATTGATCTCTTGCTGGATACGCAACCTTTTTCCATTCCTCCTTATAGAATGGCTCCGGCCGAGTTGAAAAAGTTGAAGGAGAAACTCAAGGATTTGTTAGAAAAAGGCTTTATTCAACTAAGTATCTCTCCTTGGGGTGCTCCGATATTATTTGTTAAAAAGAAGGATGGGTCCCTTAGAATGTGTATTGATTATCGCCAACTAAACAAAGTGACCGTAAAAAATAAGTATCCCCTTCCAAGGATCGATGACTTGTTTGATCAACTCCAAGGGTCTAACTATTTCTCCAAAATAGATCTTCGTTCGGGTTACTATCAACTAAGGGTAAGAGGGGTTGACATTCCCAAAACGGCCTTTAGGACTCGGTACGGTCACTATGAATTTGTGGTGATGTTATTTGGGTTGACCAATGCCCCGCCGACATTCATGGACCTAATGAATAGAGTTTTTAGGCACTATCTTGATATGTTTGTGATATTGTTTATAAATGATATTTTGATCTATTCAAAGAGTGAAAATGAGCACATGAACCATTTGAGAATTGTATTGCAACTCCTTAAAGACCACCAATTGTATGCAAAGTTTAGTAAGTGTGAGTTTTGGCTAAGGTCCGTAGCCTTCCTTGGTCATATTGTGTCGAGCAAGGGTATTGAGGTAGATCCTAAGAAGACGGATGTAGTCAAAGGTTGGTCTAGACCTCTAACTCCTACCGATATTAGAAGCTTGTTGGGTTTGGTCGGTTACTATAGGAGGTTTGTTGAGGGTTTTTCCTCTGTTGCTTTTTCGTTGATGGCGTTGACTCAAAAGAAGGCTAAGTTTGTGTGGTCGGAGGCTTGTGCGAAAAGCTTCCAAGAGTTAAAAGATAGACTTACTTCCACTCCGGTGTTGACCTTACTGGAAGGTACCGATGGGTTTGTGGTGTATTGGGACGTTTCTCGAGTGGGTTTGGGATGTGTCCTTATGCAACATGGTAAAGTGGTTGCCTATGCTTCAAGGCAACTCAATATCCATGAAAAGAATTATCCAACCCATGATCTTGAATTAGCGGCGGTAGTGTTTGCTTTGAAAATATGGAGACATTATCTATATGGGGTGCGTGTTGATGTGTTCACCGATCACAAGAGTCTCCAATATGTGTTTAGCCAAAAAGACTTGAATCTCCGACAAAGAAGGTGGTTAGAACTTTTAAAGGATTATGACATGAGTGTCCTTTACCACCCCAGGAAAGCCAATGTAGTTGCGGATGCCCTAAGTCGATTGTCCATAGGTAGTGTGGCCCATATAGAGGGTGGGAAGAAGGAGTTAGTTCGTGATGTACATAGGTTGGCCTGGTTAAGTGTCCAACTAGTGGATTCCTCCAAGGGTGGCTTCATGGTCCATAGTGGTTCCGAATCATCCTTTGTAGTGGACGTGAAGTCCAAGCAAGACCTTGATCCCATGTTAATAGAGTTTAAAGAGTCGGTACTCAACAAGTCCGTTAAGGCTTTCTCCCAAGGGGGAGATGGGGTTCTTAGGTACAAAGGTCGATTATGTGTTCCGGATGTTGATGGCTTGAGAGAGAAAATTTTAGATGAAGCTCATGGTTTGCGGTATTCTATTAATTCAGGAGCCACCAAGATGTACCATGACCTACGGGAAGTCTATTGGTGGAATAGTATGAAAAAGGATATAGCGGGTTTTATAGTCAAGTGTCCGAATTCTCAACAAGTTAAGGCCGAACACTTAAGACCGGGAGGTTTGTCCCAAGATATAGATATTCCCACTTGGAAGTGGGAGGGTGTGAATATGGATTATATTGTGGGGTTGACTCGTACTCGAAGGCAACATGATTTTATTTGGGACATTGTTGATAGAATGACAAAGTCCGCCCACTTTATTCCCGCCAAGGTTTCATTTTCGGTGGAAGACTATGCTAAATTGTACATCAAGGAGATATTGAAGTTGCATGGGGTTCCTCTATCTATTATATCGGATAGGAGTACTCAATTTACTTCACACTTTTGGAAGGCATTCCAAAAAGGGCTTGGTACTAAGGTCAAGCTTAGCACGGCCTTTCACCCTCAAACAGATGGGCAAGCGGAATGCACCATTCAAACATTAGAGGATATGTGGAGGGCATGCATTATATATTTTCAAGGTAATTGGGACGACCATCTACCGTTGATAGAGTTTGCCTACAACAATAGTTACCACTCAAGTATTGCCATGGCTCCCTTCGAAGCATTGTACGGTAGAAGGTGTAGATCTCTGGTTGGGTGATTTGAAGTGGGTGAAATTGCTCTAATCGGTCCCGAACTAGTTTATGAGGCCATTGAAAAGGTCTGGCTCATTAGAGAGAGGTTGAGGACGGCCCAAAGTCGGCAAAAGTTTTATGCCGACAATAGAAGAAGGGATCTAGAATTTGAAGTTGGTGATTGGGTCTATTTAAAAATCTCACCTATGAAAGGTGTGATGAGGTTTGGCAAGAAGAGGAAACTTAGTCCCCGGTATGTAGGCCTATATCAAATCTTGAAGCGTATTGGGAAAGTTAAATATGAATTAAACTTGCCAAATGAATTGGCTCCGGTTCACCCGGTATTTCATGTTTCTATTCTCAAGAAGTGCATTGGTGATCCGGTAACTATCATTCCTTTAGAGGGTTTGGAAGTTGATGAGAACCTTTCCTATGAAGAGATTTCGGTAGAGATTCCAGACCGGCAAGTTAAGAGGTTGAGAAACAAATAAGTAGATTCCGTTAAGGTTTTATGGAGGAATCACTTAGTTGAGGGTGCTACATGGGAGGCCGAGGCCGATATGAAGTCCCGCTATCCTCAACTTTTTCCTTTTACTCCTAACCAAACTTGAGGTAAGTAGTTTTCTTGAGTTTGGTGTTCTGGAAGTCATATGTGTTATGAGTGTTCTTTATGATTTCCTTATGATATGCATGTTCTTGTGAGAATTCATATTTAGCATAAATTGAGTTTTCATGATTTATATATGTTCCTCATGTTATTGTGCATTGTAGTATGATGATTGCATACTTGACTTCATGAGATGATTTGATGGACATGTTTTGCTATACTTGTGATGATATGGCGTATTGGATCCATAATGTTTTGTTGAGCTTATTTTAGATGGAGAAGGTAATTCCTCCTATGCTTATGAGAAATGATGAGTCTTATGCATAATGGGTTGTGGATGTAACTCCTACTTCCTTGTGTTGCATTGATTATGTCTTGAGATGGAGTTGATGTTTCCTCCTTCGAATTGTGCATTATTTTGATGTTGCATGCATGTTGGGCTGCTAGTCTTCAGTCTCTTTTTCCGTAAGATGTCTAGATTGTCATTCGAGGGAGAATGTCCCCAAGGGGGAGATAATGTAACACTCCGGAAATGCGTAGACTTAACTAGAGCTAAAATGAATGGGGTAAGAGTCTAGAGAAAGAGAAAGGGCCTAGATCACCTAAGAAAAATGGAGGAAAACGATTTTTCCTTTGGTCCATTCTGCTATGGGGCCGTAGCATTGCCCAAGTGCCTTGGCGATTAGCCAAATGGACTCTCCTCACCTAGTGGGAAGCCTCCCATAGACCTAGCTACTGGAAATTTAGGCGAGCTAGGTCGGGGCTCGCCAACCCACTTGGTGCATCGCCCAAAAGACCTTCATCTCGCCCATGGGAAATGCTTCATGATGGAGCATTCTGGAAAGTTAGGTGAGCCAAGGGTCCATTAGGCGTGTCGCCCAGTGCGCTTGGCGAGCTAAGGGGTGCAATAGGCGAGCTAAGTCGTGAAGGTTAGGAAAAATTAAGTTGTAACTTAAAAGAGTCCCTAGTTTTCATCCAAAATTAAGACCACTTTATTCTACTCTTTTCCCAATAAGTATATAACCTTTTTAGGCTTGAAATTCCTTCAATTTAAGTCACTTTTGAAAGAATTAAAAGAAGACCCATCTCCGCTCCAATATTTCTCTCACTAGAAATTCTCCATTGAAGAAAATCAAGAACTTGAAGATTAGGGCTCAAGAACTCACCTTCTCAACTCCAATTCATGAGGAAATCTTCAAACAAGGTATGGGAGTCTTCCATGAAGCCCTTCAACTCTCAATTTCAAATTGGTAGATTCTTCAAAACCTAGGGTTTTCAATCTAGTCATGGGTTCTTCCTAAAAATGATTTCAATGAGTTAATTGTCTTATATTATGATTGAATTGTTGTTTAATGGTGATTTTTATCGTAAAGTCCCACATGAACCCATGAATTTCCTCATGAATTTCATGAATTGTGATGGGTGTATTGATGTAAGATGAATACTATGAATTGTGTCTATGGTATTTTAGTTATTGAATCTTGTTTTATCCATGCCTAATGTAGTATTTCTAGGTGTGATTATGAGACATGATTCATGACCCTTGAATGGTAAATTATGAAGGTTTGTACATGTTGATGGAAGTTGAGTATGAACTTATGGTTCACTTAGAAAGTGAAGATCCTATGACTATTGTGTAAATTGTGGTATTGTTGAAAGATCATTCTCCCCTTACCCTTACACATTACTATGTATGAATTGGCTAGGATGATGATAATGTTGTTGTGTTGATTGAAAGGCCATTCTCATGAAAAACTATGAACATGATGTGAAAGGTTTACTCACAGGTTAAGGATGATTCTAAGGTTGAAAGTCCATTCTCACCTAGTTAAATCTATAAGCTATTTTATGAGTTGTATTGAATGAAGGGCAAGTTATTCCTTCACACAGGTAAATGCAATTCAAGACTAATTATGTATAATTTGGGAAATAATGCTTAGCACTGAGTGGATATGGAAAATGAGGTAGAGGCCCTCCTGTCAATACAATAGGCCGGGTCGTCTAAATTATTCTCATGAGATGGAAGCTCCTCCGCCAATACAATAGGTCAGGTTTCTAGAAGCAATCTCCCTATCCCATAACTATGTGCCCACATAGGTCTTTAGCTAGTGGATCCACTTAAAAGCTAATATATTTAGTTCTACCTTAAGCAAGTAGGATACCTTCTTTCGGTGTGGGGTTACACTACACCGGATTCCATGTAGCTCACATAGTCTATGTCGGTTATGGCTATTTTCCCTACATGACAAGATAATCAATATGACACGAACTATAATTATGACTTCTTGATGAGCTTTACTTAGTAGGAGTGGGGGTATGTGACTTCACTTTTACATTGCACAAGAAGACTTTGAAAGGTATTATGGGATGGTTTTTTATGCTATGATAAGATAGGAATGTATGCATGTATGTTGAATGGATTGTTGCTATGGATGACTTCCCTTATGTTCAAGTTAATGTACATGACTATTTCCTTGTTTATGAGTATTGACTATGATGAGGTCTATGTATGTTATGTATGACTAGTGTGGCCTCAAATAGTACTTATGGGATGCCAATCATACATGGCACAAGTACAACTTAAGGTTACTCAAAAGATGGTTCTATTATGTTACAATGTTCTTACATGATAAATGTTCTTATGACTTGTGTTTTACATTAAAAGTGCATGTTGATTCTCAAACTTGGCAAATGCATACTTCAACCAAAATTTCCTTTTTATCATATTTCAAGGAATTTTATGCATGCTTCCATACTTGGTACATATTTGTGCTAACTCCTATTTCCTCTACATTTTTTATAAGTGTAGGTTCCGGCTAGGTGAAGTGTACTTCCTTTCTTGACAAAGGCTTGGATTGCTTATCTCCAAGACTTGTGTGAGTCCTCATGGTTCGAGGACAAGATGTCATTTACTTCTAGTTGCTTTCCATTATTCTATTTTGAGACTTTTGGTTGTAAAGGACTGTGACCCTTCTTTGGCATTCTATTGTAGTAGATGGTTAATGAGACAAGGTCTAAACTTCTCTTTTGATTTTAATAAAAAGACTTTGATTGTATAAATTTTAAATTCCGTATAATTTCTATTTTCTTATATTTATGTATGCTAAGGGCTTGTATGAGACCCCTTCAGGGTCAAGTACGCCTTGTTGCATCTAAGGGGTACCCCTGGATAGTGACATAAACCCGCCCGTCCTAATACAAAAAGAACCTATCTAATAAAAACAACCCTAAACCCTTCGTTCCCAATATACACTTCATTTTCCGAATTTATCTCAATTTTCTTCCTAGTTTAGAAGATCAGTGTTCTTCTTCTTCGATTTGTTAAAAATATTAGCATCTTCTTTGATTTCTTCTCCTTAAGAACTTCAATCCCGTACATGTAAGTCCGTATTTATGGCAAGACATTTTACTGCTACAACTCTTAAAAATGGTGGACATCGATTCTACAGATGTCGTCGTCTTAGGTCAAATTCTCGTGGTTAATGCAATTGGATTTGACAAACATCCAAGTCATATGTCAACCATGATTCATAATAATGAAATGCATATACACCAATATTCCTCCATTCATTTTAATAATAAAATAAGATAATTCACCAATTTAGTTGAAGGTAGACTATTATGAATAATGAAGGTGTGCTCTGCATTGAACCTTCACTTAGAGTCAGTAATGGTCTCAGACTTGAACTACTATTGCTTAAGGGAAAGAAAGTATCATTTCTTACAAAAAACAATCAAGATGTTGACATAAGCTTTAATAGCCAGCACATTACAACCTTGTGCTATCTCGATTTTCATAAGTGTTTTTGAGAACAAGTTCATTCTCATAGAAAATGGCCTACTTTCATACTCACATAGGTGAAATCTGTCATGGGTGCTCCTATAATTTAACACCCCACTCATACGAGATATAGGGTAGGTTTCCTCATATATGACTTAGTAATTTGGACTTCAATTTTCATCCCCCTTGATGGGCTTTAGACCCTTATGTCATGACCCGCCACTTTGCCCTTCAAATTTGGCATAAAAATAAGGAGGAATAATCTACAGTTATTGAGAGGTTAGTGGAAGACTCTAGAATTCCGTAGATATTTCCTTTGAAGACTCTAGAATGCCTTAGAAAATATCTTAGAAAACTTTAGAATTTCCTAGAACATGTAGAGAATTCTAGAATAGGACTAAAATGTAAATATTCTAGGGACTTGTAAAGTAAATATTATTTACACTAGGCCCCTAGGAAGTAGTATAAATAGAGGGCCTCTCATTTGTAAATGATCCAACAAAGTGTAAGCATTCCACAAGCAATACAAAGCCTTCTTCCAAAACCTTTCTTTCCTTACATTCTCTTGGCGGTCTTGGTTTCAAAGGGCTTACTTGAGCTTACAAGATTTTGAAAGATTAGTGAGTAAGTTGTCAAGTGCCGCACAGAGCTTTAGTGACACTCGAAGTCCATGATACTTCTCTTTCTAAGGCCTTAATTTATGAATTTCCAAGATATCACAAGTTTTAAGACAATTAATATTGATGGTATACCAATGATCAATATGATCTCACAATATTGTGTTTTCTTCTCATGAGTCTGAATCTATCATTATAATAATGATTATATATTGTACCAATAATATTGGTGCTATCACAATTAACCAAAATTAGAAAAATAAATTTCTCAAAATAAAGTGTTTGATATGATAAAATCAATCCTTTTTTCACTAGTTGAAGCTTAATGTTTTTTTTACTTCAACCTCCATAGTAGAATTAACAATTTATATAATTTTCTTTTCTCATTTCCAACAAATAGCACCAAGTTTTCTCAAATGCACCAACAAAACTTTTAAGTATAGCATAATATTTTTCTCATAAAACAAGCCACCAAATATCGTACCAAGTAAATTTTCCTAATTTTGCTTGTACATAGTATACTTAATACACAATGTCATATAAAGTGCAATTAGTCACATGTCTCATAATTTTTATTAGGCTAGCTAACTCATTCTTTCTTCGTCACACCATTTCCACTATTGAATCAAAAGGAGTTGCAAGACTCACACAACCAATAAGATTGTCTTTCACAATTTTTCCAATATTATGTGACTTGACAAGGAAATTTCATCACATGGTTTATGTTATATTTTCATTCCAAGAACAAAAGTTATCTCACCATACATTTCATGTTAAATGGCTACCCAACATGTTTTTCATAATTTATTTATACCTCTCATAGAGTCATAAGTCATCCCATTATAACCAAACTACAACATGTGATTTATTTCAAAATAAACTCATAATACTCCTTTTAGAGCATTTCTCAAAGATATAAAAAAATCACCGTTTCAAAATGATTTTTTTAATTTTATAAACCTCCACTATTTTAAGAATTTAAATATCATTTTTTTCATGAAGCATAGTATCACTTTATGCATGAAATATATTAGGTAAAAAGTTTTTTTGCTTTACCTTTTCTCCGCTTGAATTGAGTAAGTAGAAAAATATTTTACCCGTACATCTCTTCTCTTCTCTTCCATCTTTTGAAGAGAGTGATGTTGAATGGAATGATGATCTCCTATCTTGATATCTGCACTGTAACAAAAACATGAATCTCCTTAAAATTGTTGGTGTAATATACCACATATATAATAAATTACAGTTGAAAATAAAATGAATAAAAAATAAATAAATTATAAATCAGGTTGAGGCACGAATATCTCACTATTTTTAAGGAGATTCAAGCCCAATGTGGCATAATCTACATCGATCTAGCAGTATCACTCTTGACTTGTCCCCTCCAAGATAAAACAACCCAACAACTTCATACAATTCAAGCAACTCCAAATTAGTTGAAGAGTCCAAAGCTCCACATAAGAACACCTTCCTTCAACATATAATTAATCTCTTTTATATAGTGAATATAGTTGAAGACTTAGAGTATTTTCTTTGTCTCAACTCTCTCTTTTACTACACTAACCTCACTACAATAAATTTCCACACTTTTCATCTTTTTTTTAGATACCCTTCACAAAGGAAGAAACACCACTATTTATAGGTGAAAAAGTCTTTCATATAATCAATGGATAGAATGAGGGATAGTAATGTGGATAGATGAATGTGGTAGATGTTACATAAGTTACAAGAAACTAATAGTTATACGAGTCATAAGAAACTAATGACCCTGAGAGTTATAAAAAACTAATAGATATCTTTTACTACAATTTATACTCATTAACATATGCACTCAGCGGTTAAAATAGCTTTTGTAGGTAGTTCTTTTAAGGATACTTGTACTAGATATATTACTAACTGTTTTGCTAGATATATCAATAGTATATCTATGCTTTGGAGAAATATGAATAGATTCATTCATTAATTTTATAATATTTTTGATTACATAGAAAATTATGTGCAGTACAATAATAATTTAGCTACTTTCTTCTAGTAAAATATGTCTAATCAAATTTAAAATATCTTTGCTAATATTTTTTCCATTTTTATTTCTTCTTTATGTTTTTCACATAGTTCTATAAACCAGCGTTGTAAGAATTTCATTCTAGCTCCTAAGGTATCTGTTAATCCTGCTTCATTCCAACTTTTTATTATTTTTGAATTAAAAGGTTCTGGTAATTTTGTAAAATATAGTTTCCTTATTTCTTTACTCTCTTCTGTACTATATGTTCCTTTATAATAATGTTCTCTAAATGCACATGTATATTCATCTATATAGCACATATTATCTTTTTCAGTCATTTGTATAGAACTCATTATCTGATTCCATTTCATTTTCTGATATTTCATATATGCTATATTAGCTTTCTAATTCATAATCTATATATTCTAGTTGCATATATTTTTTCTTATCTATTAGTATTTCTGATATTTGTTTTTTCTTTGGATTTTTAGGTAATTTGCAATCTTTAGCTATGTGTCCTAATTTTCCACAGTTATAACAAGTACATTCTGTTAATTTTTCGGTATATGGTCTTTTAGTTTTATAATTTTTTACATAGTATCTTCTTCTTGGTTTTTAATATTTATATTTTGATCTGTATTTTTTATTATATTTCTTTCTATAGTATCTATCTGTACATCCAAATTGGGGTGCCGTTTTATTCTTGCAACACGCTAAGTTTTTTGCTAATATTTTTTCCATTTTTATTTCTTCTTTATGTTTTTCACATAGTTCTATAAACCAGCATTGTAAGAATTTCATTCTAGCTCCTATTGATAATTTTTTTCTTTATTTTGTTCTTCTACTTCTGTTGTTATACTACTACTAAATTCATTTCTTATAGCTATTTCGTATTTATATAGTATTTCCATAGTTGTTGTTGCTATTTCGACATCAATTTTTTTATTACTTCTTAAGGTATTTAAACTTTCGTTTGTTAGGTTTTGTAGCCATAATTTTACTGTTCCTATGAGTGTTCTCTCTATGTATCCTGACGTTTCTGTCATTCCTATTTTGTTATCTATTAATTGTTTTGATATGTAGCCCATCCATAGTTGGATTGCTTTATTTATATCTGCTACACAGTCTAAATCTAGAAAATTATGTTGTTCAGTTATTGGTTTAGGTGTCCAATTTTTATTTAATCTTTTATCCATATAGTTTTTTCTCTATCATATTGTTCATAGTTTACATTATAATATCTTGGATTTAAATTTTTTGGATTTTTGACTCCTGCAGGTTTTTCATCTATGTCTACGTCTCCTGTGTTCACTTCTAGATTCTTTGTATTATCTATGTTTTCTAAAAGTTCTGTATATGTTTCGCTTGTTTCTGAATGTTTTTCTTCTAGATAATTTATTTCATCAATTCTTATTTCAGGTAGATTATCTTGATTTTCTTCTAGTTGTAATTTTTCTTTAAATTCATTTATCTCAACAGTTAATCTTGCTTCTTGTTCTTTTTCTTTCTGTTTTATTTTATACATTTCTTTTAACATTGCTAATTCTTTTTCTAATTCTAATATTTTAGTGTTTTTTATTTCTTCTACTTGTTCTATTTCCTTTTTTGCCTGTTGTTTTATTTTTTCAATTTCCTTTTGTCTATCTATTTCTTCATTTTCTCTTGTTATTATGTTATATCTAGAATATATCACAAATAATATCAAAGAAATATCAAGATTGAAATACTTAGAAAAAGAATATTATAACAAAATCTTTAGCCAAACATAATATATTGAGCATAAAAAATAGATTTCTGGGGTGCGGAATTCATCTGTTTTTTATGCTCAATATATTATGTTTGGCTAAAGATTTTGTTATAATATTCTTTTTCTAAGTATTTCAATCTTGATATTTCTTTGATATTATTTGTGATATATTCTAGATATAAAATATCTTGGGTTCTTAGGTACATATATAAATTTTTCTCCATTAATTGTTCTAATAGTTTTATATCTTTTATATCTTTTGTCCAATATTGTAAATAGTCGTAGTTCATTTTTTAATCTAAATCTTCTATTTCTAAATCGTATAATTCTATTCTCTCGAGGTCTAGATCATGTAGGTCTATTTCATACCATTGTTGGTTTAATATATCTTCTGATTCGTCATCATTAAATATTTTTTCCCATATGATTCTTCTTAATTCAATTATCTTTATACCTTTAAGTATATATAGGATTAAAGTTTCATAGCTTTTTATCATTTCATCATGTATATATGTATTCATGTTCTTTGTTATTTGCAGTTGTTTTTTATCAATTATTCCTTCCTATCATATTCATAACTGAATAAGATTATATTAGATCATTATGAACTAGATTATCCGTTTATCATGTTCTCCTGTCACTATTAGCATCGTACTTTAGCAGATACTTTCTTCTTATCAGCGCCTCAACTCTGTTTACTCCCCTATTACGGCTTTTCTCGCCTTACCAGTTTCAACCTTAGGATGGCATAGTATAGAAGTTTTCTCTCTGTTTCCAGTGTGCTAATAAACTAGAAAGCATGATTTCGTATAATTCTAATACACAATAACTAATATAAACTTTATTCAATCATATCTATGATATTCAGGAATATATGAATTTAGCTCTGCATATTTAATGAACAATATACCTTTGCTTCTTGCTTATCCATGATATCTAAAATATCTGATTGGATTTCAGATTGCTCCATTATCTTATAAGTATTGAATATCTTAAGTATTTGAGAGTGTTTTTCTGAAAGCTTTTATTATATTTGGCTTTGCCTGCTTTACAATGTTTATAAACGAATGAATATATAGACAATGCAAGTCTACTATTCTAGATGCTCTAATAATGCGTCTACTATTTACTTTATGACTATGCATCTACTATTTACTTTATACTGTACACTTTATGACTTTTAAGCAAATAATTTACATCTTTACACTATTTGCTTTATCTTGTCGGCCATCTATCTTGTATCTATCTTCTTTTCTTTATTCCTTGGTTTTATCTTGTTGGCCCATCTATCTTCTTCTTATCTTTATCTCTTTGTCTTCTTCTTCGTTGTATCATTCCAGTTGGACATCTGGAATTATATTATCTTCTTCGTTACATTTCGAACAAATGTGATCAGGATATTTGTGTCCAATTAGCTTACAATATCTAGTCAATAACTCTGACGAAATAAATCCTGCCTTTAATGCTCTTGTTGTAGGTCGTTCTTCTGGTTTTAATAATGATAAGATCTATCGTTGGACTTCATCCATATCTGCTTTTCTTAGTTCTCTTGAATTTGAATATATCATTAACTGATCTCTAGAGTAGTAGCTCCATATAGCATTTCCGTTTAAATAATTATTTGCTAACTCTTGTATAATAGTTGATATACCAATTAATCTTTTATTGGCATAAAAACTTGGTATCTCTATTTTTTGTATTTCTTCCTGTTGTCCAATATCATCAGGTATAATCATATCTTTGGTTAATCCTATCTTAATAACTTGAATTGGAGGTTTTATCTCTTTGTATAATATCTCCGCTGGTGCTGTATAAAACTTTATATAAAATAAGTTTCCCTTGGTAACTCTTTTATATGTGATAAATGCCTTATGTAGTTCTGGTATTCCACTTATTTCTTCTCCATCGTATGTATATACAGTATTTAATAGTCCATAATTGTAATATGTTCTTACCAAATTGGCGTTAGTTTTTGGCTGTGCGATTAACTTGTTATAACCTTGTAATTTATGGGTTAGGTAATCTTGATTTGGTTATTTGGTTGTAGACCTAAGGTTAAGGTTCAAATAGGTTTGAATTTTGTATATGTTTTCGATATAGGTTCTTGTGATATGGTTATACATTTTCTTTTCATTATGTAGACTGTCTGCATGTGTAGAGGTTTGTGGTTCTGTAGTCAATACATTTCTTGACGATCTCAAGGTAAATGGTTTTTCAAATAACTGGTTTAAGTTTGAATTCTTATGCTGTTTTTCACTAACTTGTTTGCTTGTACCTGCAGCTGTATTTAAACAAACATTATGGGTTTTAAGGTGTTTCCCAACGTCACCTTTTAGCTCTGGATTTTTAAAGTCTTTCGATTGACTTAGCTCCGCATTTTTATAGTCATGCTGCTGACTTATACTAGCTTTAGACTTCAGATTATCTTCATTAGTCTTTAGCTTTTGTATCTCATTGTCCATACTGTCCACTTTTATACAAAGTGTAGTAATGGCTTTGAGTATCTCTTCGATTGTATTTTCTTTCTCAGTTTGAGTAGCTCTGTCTTGATAAGTAATCTGCAATAACATTCTTATCAGTTCTTATTACTTCAATAGTAAATGTAAAATTTAATATATTTAATACCAATCTTCTTATTTCTTTTGTCGTTACTGAATCCTGTATTTTCCTTGTTAGCCACCATTTTACTTGTGTGTTATCTGTCCTTATAATAAATTTGTTATATACAATATATGGTTCAAATGATAATAAACTTTTATATACTGAATTTAATTCTTTCCTGTTTATTTCCCATTTTATTTCCGTATTAGTAAATGTTCCTGAATAATATCTACAATGATGTTCTATCTTATTTTCATCATACCTATATTTTAAGACTCCTCCATAACTTTTTTCACTGGCATTTGATTCTACTATGTAAGTAAATTTTTTGTTTTCATCCGGAAAATATAGTTTAGGTAGGTTCTTGCATAATAGTTTTACCTTTTGTATTTGTATTTGGTCTTTTTCATCAAACTGATATTCTATGTCTTTCTTTAATATTTGTTGTAATGATTTTAAATTTTCTGCTAATTTTGGTATGTATTCTCTTACTTGGTTTACTAGTCCTAAAAATGATTGTAATTTCTTTTTTGTATCTAGTTGTTCATTTGAGTTAATTATTTTTTGTACTATATGTGTTTGCATTTTTATTCCATTTTTATCTATTTGTATTCCTAAGAATTCTATTTGTTTTTTCATTATGTCTGTTTTCCTTTTACTTAAGCTTATGCCTGAATATTCTATAATATGTATAAATTTTTCTAATAACCTTATATGTTCATCTTGTGTTTTGGAATATAGTAATACATCATCAATATATACTATACAATTTTCTAGTTGTTTAAAGTAATTATCCATAAAGTGTTGATATCTACCTGGTGCATTTTTATATCCAAATGGTAATACATTCCACTCATAAAATCCTTGTGGTACTGTGAATGCTGTAAGTTTTTTAGATTCTTCTTCCAACTTTAAGTGGTAAAATCCTGATTTACAGTCAAATTTACTAAAATAATTATATCCTTGTATTTGTCTTATCTTTAATATTTTGTTTGGTATTGGGTAATTATATGTCTTAGTTTTTGCATTTAAATTTCTATAATCAATAACCATTCTACTTTTTCCTCTTTTTTGTTCACTATGTTTATTTACTATAAATGCTGGGCTTGTATGTTTACTATTAGTTTCTTGGATATACCATTTTTCTAGTAATTCATTTATATGGATCTTAAATTCTGTTAAGTCATTAAAATTATATTTTAATGGTTTCTGTGTTATTATGCTATTGTTATCGATTAGCTCAATCTTTATTTTTGTTTTATGTTTTTCCCATCCTTGTAAAGGGTCTTCACTATATAGTAATTCTAACTTATCTTGGATTATTTTTACTTTATCTATAGAGAATATAATTAATTCTATTTTTGGGTATTCTTCTTTTATATTTTCTAATTTTTGTGTAATTTTTTCACTTCCTTTTATCCATTCCGTTGTTTTTCGTTTTTTATTGTTCACTCTTTTTGCTCCTATTTTTTGTTTACATGGTGTTGTTAACCACCAGTGTGTTCTCATTAGTATATGTGGGTATAGTTTTTCTAAAAAGGGCATTCCTAATAACATATCTTTTGTTGTAAATTCAAAGTTATATATTTCTTCTATAGTTAATATCTTATCCCATATTTATATTTTTATATTTTTTGCCTTATATGTAATCATGCTTCCTTCATTATTAAATCTTGTTACTACTAAAGGTGTTTTTAACTTTTCCCATTTAGCTTCTGGTAAGCAATTATATTTACATATATTAGCTTCTGCTCCTGTATCTATCATTAGGGTATAATATATATTATAATATTCTTCTACTATTATTTTTGCAAGTATATATATCTTCATGTTGTCATAGATTTCTATAATAAAGTTCTCTTTATTATTACTTTTTTGTTTTCATAACTTATTGTTAACTGTTTATCTTCTAGATTATATGATTTCACCTTTTCTAACCATCTTATCCCTAAAGTAATATTTTTATCTCCTTGATATATTTTAAATTTTATTACTATTGGTATTCCTCCAATAATTATTTCCTTTTCTGTTGTTTCTTCAGTATTTATTAATGCTTTTGGTAGTTCAGGACATAATTATTCAGTAGTTATTATTTCATCTTCTGTTACTAATTCTCTCGTAATATAGTTTTCTTTTTGTCCAGTATTTATTAATATTAAATATTTTCGTTGTTCCATTACTCCTGTTATGTAGTAGTGATATGGTTTTATTTCTTCTTCTATCAATTTTTGTGGAGTTTTATCTATTCTTCTTGAGGTACTAATTTTTGATGATATTTGTGGTATTTCATAATTTATTCTTTTTGATGTGCTTAATCTTTCTTTTACTATTTCTAAATCTTCTTCTATATCAATCTCATTATAACTATAATCATTATTATCTATAACTGTAACTATTCTTTCAAAAGGATTTTCTATTTTTATTTTATTTATTTTATTTTTTGCTGTTATTTTGTGTTTTGTCGTTAAGACATATAAGTTTTTACATCTAGCTGTAAATATTTTACTTCCTGGTGCTAATTCTATTCCTGACATTTTCTAATATAATACTAGTGATTTATCTTTGTTTCTTTCATTTATTGCTACTGAGTAGTAAACACTTATTATGAATTTAAATTTTTGATATATTAGGTTACCTTTTACTGCACTTATTATACTTTTTTCTATAGGTTGTAAGTAGGTGGGATAGTCCAAGCTAATTTAGATAAAGTTTAACATTCATAAAATATATTTTGTAAGAATTTAGCCGTACTACTTTTTGATAGGAATCTAGGTTCTTTAGCTAGGGAAATTTGTGAGTTTGGTTGGAACCTTGTCCGTTAATCTAAATAGTTGTTCTCTTGTAGTGATTCTACTTCATATACAACAATGAGAAAATTGGGAACCCCAAATAAAGACATAATACATAAAACATGACTCTTAACATGATTTTAGCAAATTATGTACTCCAACTTTGAGTATGTACAAGTAGACACTTAAACTTGTACATAATACAAGTAGAACGTCACATATGATACAAAATTGCCAAATAGGGTGCCATGTAGGACGAATCTATCTATTTGTTCAATTTTTTGTATTCAAGTTTAAGTGTCTACTTGTGCACACCCAAAGATAAATGTCATAGTTATCAACTGACGTCAAGTTATAAGTCATGTTTATGTATTATCCCCTGGGGATGGTTCTTGACTTGTTTTATTAAGTCACGTTGAAGTTGAAGGAATTTCCGTTATTGTCCTCCCGTTTTTCTTTATGCAATTATGAATGCGATGGATTGATGGTACATTTCTTCTTTCTTCATTTAAATCATTTATAGGTTGGCCACCTAAGGAACGGTTGCGTTTACATTAAACAACTCCACATGGTACAACAATTCAAATGGTAATGCAAGTTCAAAGAAATAATCCCTTTCCAAATAATTATTGCATATTTCGTGTAACAATAAATCAATCTTTTTTGAATTATTTTTTGAAATAGGGGGTAATAACTTGTATATTTAAATTTAAGGGACAAATAAAAGTGAATATATATTGCTTTGCCGACCAAGGCGTTCAATCCGACTCTTACATGCATGTCGGTGGGAATTGAAGAAAGACTGCCGAAGAACTTGACTATTAAACAGGGTTGAATAAGCTTTTTATACTCCTCACAGTTATCAACCATTCAAGCTTTTATTACGTTATGATTATAATTACCGTTTGAACATGATTTGGATTCGTTTTAAAATTTCAAATTGTCTAAAAGGTGGAATTTTACATTCCAAATTATTTTTAAAATGTAATGTAATATTTCATATAAGTTTATATTTTATAAAAGTATTTTACATTTTGAAAAAATTAATTTTTTTTTGTAATTGATTATATTAAAGAACAGCTAATTATTATTGCTGATTAGTGAATCTTTTAAATTAAGAGAATTTGTAACTTTGTAACTACAAACTTTTATTTATAAAAGGAATGCTCATTTCATAAGACTGTAAAATTGAGGAAATTTTAATAACTTTCATAAATTATGAAATTTTTATGTCTATAAATACAACTTAAAAAATCTAAATTATATGTGTGCATAAAACTTCAAACCAATTTAATTTCAAATCATGTTGAAAAAGGGCTAAAAGTACTAATGCAGGGAAAGAGAAGCATGCTACCATCTCTAGAATCAAATTTTTAATAGAGATTTTCTTTAAAAAAAATTGTTTGCATTGAGAGTGATGAGCTTCTTTTTTTTTTTTTTAATTTTCCACGGGGTGTTAGTAGTGTGCATTGAAGTGTCGACTAAATTTAGATTGTGCATTGCAGGGCTCATTCGGGACTGATAATTCCAACATGATTTTCTCTATATTCAGAGCTCTCAAACCTAAGACCTTTGATTAATGGTGGAGCTGCCCCACGACCCCACCGCTGCCACACAACCCAAGAGTGCTGAGCTATACACCCATGTTAACATAAGTTAGAATTATCACCATTCACTCATCGAGAAGTATTCATCATTCATTCACTCATCGAGAAGTATTCAGGGGGTGATGAATTCAAATTAATGGGGTAAATATGTTTGGGACTATCGAATAGTTAAAGCATAAGCGAAAGCTAGAATTACTGAATAGTATTTTCTTTAACCCATATTAGTTGATCATTTTCTATTTTTCATGGTGATTAAGAAATCATAAACAAGAAGATAACTTTACTAATTCACCTCTTAATTTATTTTTTTTGGAAATTTTAGAAACAAATGTGAATACTTTAAAAAAAAATTAATTGCAAGGGTAATATAGAAAAAAATATTTAATGCTTTCTTGATTTATTAAGGTGATGAACTAATGTCAGACAACTACTCCCTCCGCCCCACAATATTTATCCATTATATTATTTTTGAATTTCCAATAATATTTGTCCACTTTATGAAATCAATGAATAATATTTACACTTAGGTCCTAAATTATCCTTATAATTAATTATAGTCATTTCTCTGTTTCATTTATCAAGACATTGTATTTATCATATTCAAAGATAATATAGTAAAATTATCATCATTTTTATAATTTCTAAAAAAGTGTGCAAAATCAACTGTGAACAAATATTATTAAACAGAGAAAATATTTTTAATATAGTAATCAACTAATATGAAACATTGAGTATTACTCAGTCTCATGAAGGCAACAAAAGAATACGGATACCGAATGGTTTTATAATCTTTTTAAAAAAAAAGAGTAGATAAATAATTGGGAGAATCGTCCTCAAAAAAACAAGAAGAGTTGGTAGCAGAGGGGAAAGGAAAGAGAATTTAATAAATTCACGGGCATTTTCTCTTTGTTAGTAACTTGCACAGAGAAGCAGTGTAGGTGTCTGTGTGTGATCCAACGCCCTTCACCTCTTTTTCTTCAACTACCACATTTAAATCCCTCTTCCCCCTTTTCCTAATTCAACTTCATCCATATACAGGGAGGGAGCTTGGAATCTTTGTTTATTGATTATTGAGTGTGGGATCTGGATTATAAGTTCCTTTTTTTCTTCATTTCCACTTTGATAGACAAGTTGAAGAATCAAGTCTTAACCCCATAACATTTGGATCAAAATTCCTTTGTCTACTTGCAACTTGTGTTCTTTAATATATGGACAATACCTCTAATCTGAATACTCCATTTGTCTAGTCATACACCCACCCCAACTACTGAAAATTTAATTTGGATATATATGCCTCCAGACAGTCTGAGATCAGCTGTGTACAGATCCTTTGTCACTTGTGATGATCCCAAAGGTGTTGTGGAATGTACGACAATCAGAAAATCACAAATGGAAAAAAATGTGTATTGTTCATCAGACAAGGAAAAAGGAAGAGAAACAGTCAGCAAAGATAATCACACATCTTCGTTCCAGCTAATGGAGGTGTCCAGAGAAGCTCAAAATCTGAACCAAGTGATCCACTCATGGTCTAAGGGTATGACCATAGAAAGACATTCGAATGATATCATCGCTAAAGATTTGTTGAAAGGAGCCCTTGATTTACAGGAATCACTTGTGATGCTAGGGAAGCTGCAACAAGCTTCACAACATATGGCAAAGTTGAAGAAGAAGAAGCAGAAAGATAAGCCTCAACTTGATGGAATACCCATTCAAAGAACCAAGTCTGAAAGGATTTCAGAACACAGGCTTGAGTTTCAAAAACCAAGATTTTCTGTTGATGGGGATTGTTTTGATGAGCTTAGGGAAGTCATAAGAGATAACTTTGCTAGACAAAATCTGTTGCAACCAAATTGTGCTTCACAAAAGTCTCGGTTTCAAACAAGTGAAAAGGCGTCTGTTGATACAAGGAAAATGATTATATCATCACATGTCCCATCCACTAGTCCAAGCCAGTCCTCCATTGTTCAATCCCAACAAGTGACCGCTTTTGATTATTCCCCGCCGCAGGAGAAGCCAGACGGGCCAAATTTAATTGCCAGACTGATGGGTCTTGAAGAAATTCCTAGAAAGCCCCAGCACCAAACTACCCAGAAGCACTATGAGAAGGACAGGGTTGTCAAGCAGACCAGACCTATATTTGAAATAGATTTGCCAAAAGCAAAGAAGCCAACATTCATCAGTCACAAGGTGGATCCAAAAAGAAAAACATTGGATGAAATAATTGAAACCATGCTTTTTAAGGGGCTTTTGAGAAGCAAGTCTACACATAAATCTAATAGTGTTTCAGGTTTTCTAAATAAGTTTGTTGATTCTCCACCCATTGTGATCATGAAGCCTCTATATTCACAGGGTGAAATATTTCCTGCCTGTAACCATGAACAAAATCCATCAGGCTCTAGAAACAAATGGGAAGAAAGTTCATCTGATGATCAGAAGGGAGCATCGAATTTCACCATATATAGGAAAATGCAGACAGGAAAAGATCATAATAATAGATACAGCAAAGAAAAAGGGCAAAAGGATCATGGTGAAGCACCTTCAAAATCAAAGACTCTTCAAGTTTTGATTCAGCCTAAAACAAAGATTATAGCTTCTTCTCCTGGAAAGTATCGTGGTGAAGCAACTGCAAAATCAAAGGCTTTTGATGTTCTGAGTCGAGAAAAACAGCCTAATACAAAGATTAGAGCTTCTTCTCTGGGCAAGGATCTTGGTGAAGCACCTTCAAACTCAAAGATGCTTAGAGTTCTTCTGCAAGAAAAACATCCTAATGCAAAGATCAAAGCTTCTTCTCCTGGCAAGTATAGTGGTGAAGCAACTGCAAATTCAAAGACTGTTAAAGTTTTCATTCAGGAAAAACAGCCTAATACAAGGACTAGAGCTTCTTCTCCTGGGAAGACCGGGAAACCAAAGAAAGAAGCAATTGGAAAAAGAGAGGACGGGACTCAACGAGTAGCTCCTGCTATCAGAAACTCTAAAGAAATGAAAAATGCCAAAATAGACGACAGTGCTAAATTTCAGGACCAAAGCAAGATGAGCACTGTGAAAGTGAGAAAACCAGAGAGAAAACCATTGGTTGCACAAGCAAAAAGTACTATATATGATCCTCAGCACATCACAACCACTGCATCTCATAACTCCATTAAGAGGAAGAAGAATGTTAAAGCTGACAAGTCCATCAAGAGTACCCCCATTGCTACAGTGAGTACATAGTTATAACTTATATTTTTGAGTTTTAACCATCTTTCTTCTGGAAGCTATGTTTCTCGACTCTGTGTTATTATTTATTGTACAAGTTCCCTTTTTAACACATATTTAGGGGACACTATTCTGTAGATGTTGGTCCTCATGTGGAATTAACAATGGAGGATTTCTTTGGTATTGTCCCAGACTAATGGAATATATTGATACAGGTTGACAACATAGAACACAAGGATGAAAGTATAGAAATGGTGCAGGCAGTAGATAAAGACACAGATATAGCCATATCCGAAGTTACATTCTCAGAAGAGCTTCAGTTAGAAAAAGGGGATAATATCTTTGAGGATCTTGTCACCGGTAGGCACTTACTTCATTATTTTGCCAGTTTTATGCATACGTTCTGGTAACTTTAGAAACATTTTTTCAATTATTCATCATACAGAGGCTTGTCGAGTAACTATAACGTTGAGTGTTGCAATGTGATTAGATATATACGCTAGACATTGTTCAACAAACAAGAATGATATTATTTCCATATCTAAGAGACCAAATATGAATAGTATTTATATTCTTCTTTTGCAGCTTAGAATATTTTCTTTCTTCTTAACTTGGGAATAATGATATATATGATGATAATATAGTAGTTTAGTCGACAGCACAGCAGCTTTATATAACCAAAACATTAAATGAAAGATCTGGCGGACTCAAAAGCTTCGATAAAATCTTTAAGTATACGTGCAGTTGACAATGAAGATGTTCTGATATTCTTGAGAAGCTATAAGAAGTTGTTTTCTAAGACTTATGAATATTTCTATCTTGACAACTCAATTACTGTCTTTCTGTGTGGAAGTTCCAAATCTGTAATGAGATACAATCTACTAGCTAGACTCTTATAGAACAAGTGTTGAAGTAACCTGCTAGAAGTAATTGAAGTGTTCTAACGCACTTCAACCTTTTAAAGCCACACACGGAGTGTTATAATAATTGTACTTCCCTGCCTCTTTCTTCTTCCATACCTTAAGAACCACGATAGAAGATGTTACACATGGAAGTAGCTACTTATAGTCATCACTCAAGCTTCAATAGCCCTTTAGTTATCTTATAGGAAATAAATTCTGCGCACAACTTGTGGTTGATCCAAGAAGATTAATCAGTTGTCATTGTGAAAATATTCTAAAATATTACTTCTTCAATTGCAGATAATGCTGTCAATGGTGAAAGTGTCCCTTGTGAATCTAGCGTTCTATCAACCTATTGTCTCGGTGACATCAAATTAGTGGAGCAGATTAACTGTAACATCAATCTAGACTTCACTGAGAATGAAAACTTAGACTCCGGAGCCACTACAAGGCATTTACTGTTGAGCAGTGAATCGTTCCTCTGTCAGTGCGAGGAGCTTTTTGAAACAGATGTGTGGGAACCAACTGTATGGCAGACAACTAGTGTAGATCATGAAATTGCTGATAGATCACTCTTATTTGATTGTGCTAATGAGTTATTAGAAAATAAAAGGTCCCAATGTGCACTGGCAGTTAATCCGTTATCACTGAAGGCCATTAAGATGAGAAAATATTATGTATCCTTTGACAAGTTGATGAATGAAATTTGTGATGGGATTGAAGTTCTGCGATGTTACAATAAGGTGGCTGGCAAGAACCTTTCAGCTGATGTTCTTTATCCACTGCTAGAAAGAGATCTATGGTGCAAGGGGGTGGTCGGCAGTGCATGGGATCTGGCTTGGAGAACTGGATTAACTAACAATG
Organism: Solanum raphanifolium; assembly: GCA_036250405.1. NCBI lineage: Eukaryota > Viridiplantae > Streptophyta > Magnoliopsida > Solanales > Solanaceae > Solanum > Solanum raphanifolium. The sequence goes on along the minus strand of JAJOOE010002515.1, from coordinate 35,555 downwards.
AAGTTGAACAAGTGGTAACTGACATTGAGAAGTATCTTTTAGCTGCATTTATCGATGATTTGTTGACCGACTTCATGCTATAGCACTAGTACATATTCAGGTGGGCGATTTAGGAACTTGACTTATATAATCTGTAAAGTTGGAGAAACTTTAAAGTTGTCTCCGTGTGACCTATTGGTCATGGATTCGAGCTGTGGAAGCAGTCACTGTAGGTCTACATCACACCCCTTGGGGTGCGGCCATCCCTAGACCCTGCTAAGGCAAAATGCTTTGTGCACTGGACTGCCATGCCCCACTTATATAATTTGTAAATAAGAATCCAATAGAAGAGTTGAAAAAAGGTTTTAAGAAGCTGAGGAGTAGAAGTTACTAGCTCAAATTACGTTTTAATGCTGAGTTGATCTTAAATTTGTACATTTCTTGCTGATATAGTTATGTAAATGTATTGAATCCAGATATGATTTGTTCTATTGCAATTTCGAAGCTTGATCAGCTTTGTAGAGTTTGTCAAAGCAACCAAAAGCAGCACTTGGATCACAAACTTGATGAGAAACCACGTTTCTGCAATAAAATAATTGAATTACACTTTATTTAGAAGGTTGCAATATATGTTTTAGTTTATATAACTTTGCAGAAAAAAATTCTATTACGGGCGAGGCATACCAAGTCATACTTGTATGAGACATAATTTGATTGACAAATGGACAACTATGAGACCCGCATCCCAAGTTATCAAAGACCCATTGTTCTTTTTCATACTAAAATTAATTCCCCTCCACCCCCTCCTCTTTATCTTCTTCCTTGTTTAATTCAACCGCAATTAGTTTTCTTTTTTTCTTGGGAAAATGCGCTTTTAGTCCTTGAGTTATCGCGTTATTTCTCTTTTAATCTCTGTGATATCTGACTAAGCACTTTTCGCCTTCAATTAAGAGATGACAAGCAATTATCTGTCATGATAAGCTTCAAACATATATGCAATTGAATACCCTATTTTTAGGAATGCTTCGTATTTATAGAATCTAATAAGGAGACTTTTCATGAAATCGTTCATTTTCTGAATAGGCACAACCTTTAGTTGCTCTCTTTCTGGATAGACAACTTTTTGTTGCTTCCCTATCTTAACCGACAAAACTTTTTGTTTGCTCCTTTTATGATGAGACAACACTTTTTGTTTAATTTAAAATTTAAATATTAAAGAAACAATTTTTTTCAAAAATAAATTACAAAAAATAAATCTTTTAATTTAATTTAAGATCCAACCTGACCAAAATAAATAAATATACGACTCAATTAAATATAACAAATTCAAGTCCAATCATTTATATATATAAGTAGACTTATTCAAGTAATAGACTAAATAAGTTAGGCCTTAAAAGGACCTAAAAAATGGCTTCTTCCACCAATGTGAAAACTTTTTCTTTATATATACACCATTGTTTTCTTCTAGACAAGATTTCGTATTTCTGTTCTCATTCCTAAGATCACCATTTGTTTAATCATCAACATTACAAGTAGGCCACAGAACATCCTGATCCCCTTCATTTCTCATCCTTGATCAATCTCTTGAACTCCTATTAAACTACTTTGTTTGAACTATTTCCTTGAACTCTAGAAATTACCTTGAACATTTGATAATTATCTTCGATAGCTATGACATATTAATTTCTTTAATTTAGCTAGCGTATGGTCACAAATTTCCAAGTATTTTTGGTAACTCAATTTTGGGTGAAGTTTTGTCATCCGTTTGATTATATAGACTAGTAAATGGATCTGCGCTTCGCGCGGTTAGAACATTCTTCTTTAAATTTTTTTAGAATAGAACTTTTCTTGTATTTTGATGTTATAGTATTTTTATATAAATCTGTTTTTAAGAGTATAGAGGTTATTCAATTGTAGTTTACCATTTGTTTTATTAAAAGAAAAGGCAAAATTACAAATCATAACACTATTTTAATTTCTCCTAGTTTACATAATTTCATTTTACAAATTCATTAATTTGCTTTTGAAATTTTACAATGGTTAGTTTATTTTTATCATCTATATGCATGGTTACATAATGTCTTTAATTAGAGAGTCAAATAAATATTTTTCTCAATTTTCTTCTTTGCAAATTTCGTTAGTATAACACTATCAATTACTTTCAAAATATTAAATATTTAAAAAATATCTATATGTATAACTAATGTGTTTATCAATAGCAAAGGTTCCATAATCATATGATATACCAATAAGTAATATGTAGTCATTATGTGTTTTAAAATTAAAATGCAATCTTCCAAAATCCAAATTTCGTATGTAATATAGTTATGATAGTGTTTTGAAATTGAAGTTGTGCACAAACAAAACATTATGGATCCTTGAAAAGGATAAAAGAGAAGTAAGGGATAATGGGAAAAAGTTCAAAAAAGAACCTTTGTGTGAGAGATTAGTCATCATTGTGTATCATATAATTAGAATTAATTGCTAGTTTTAATTCTATCATTTGACTTTCTATTTTTTTTAACTCCTGTTAATATTAACATTATTATGACAACAACAAAAATCATATAAATTTTTAGGCTTGATCTCTTGGAGAAGAAAAGATTTCTTTGGAGATTGTTGTAAATAAATGTATTATGTAAAAAGTTATTTATGCATCTGCAGTAGTTGGATTTACATAGAGTCTGTACTAACACATACTTATAACAATATCTTTACAGAAACATAAACAACAAAGTTTAAAACATGTACTCAAAAACAACAATTAATATTATAAGCATAAATTATGACTGTAAAAAAAACATACCAGGATCTGTAACAATATAATGAAACAGAAAGAAAAAATAAAGTCCATTAAATGCACAGTGTCTTAAGAAAATCACTCCCCTCTGGTACCCGAGGTTTATAGAAACTGATCCTCTCAGGATGAAACTATTTTATTCACCAGTGTATTGATACAAAAAACAATAGTGTCAGTGAGCCACTGAACAGGAGCAGAGTACACAAATATTTAATTGTGAAGAAGAAGAAGAAGAAGAAGAAGAAGAGGAGGAGGAGGAGGAGGAGGAGGAGGAGGAGGAGGAGGAGGAAGAGGAGGAGGCACATAGAACTCCGAAAGGCACCATGTAAGCCACTTAGCATATCATAACATAAAGCATTAGAACAATAAGAGTAAAATCACACTTAAGTCCAAAAAATCTTTATAAAGGAAAACTGAAGTTTAGACTTGTCTCAATTAGCCATCTATTACAATAGTTCAAATGAAAAGGGACATAACCCATACAACATTGTTTGGAAATGAAATACTAGAAATGAAACTCAAAGTGAATCTCCCGTCCTTGAATCATGAGTACTCACCACAAGCAAGGAGAATAGTCGAATACAAGCTTGAACCAAATGATAACCGACTCAAGAACCGGACCCTACACTTGGGAAAAATGTAGGAAAATATGGGTTAGTACAAAAATGCACCAAGTATGATAGCCATGTATAAAATCATGAAAACATGCTAAAAGGGACATTTTAGTTGAATGCATGCCATTTACTAAAATTCTTATTCATATTAATGTGCTAGTGGGAATAAGCCTTAACCAACATAGACCATGTGAGCTAACATGGAATCCGGTGTCTACCCCACACCGAAAAGGGGTTATTCTACTTGCCTAAGGTAGAGCCATACTCTTAGCTTAGGTGGATCCACTAGCTAAAGACCTATGTGGGCACATAGTTATGGGATAAGGATATTACTACTAGAAACCCGGACTCAACTAAGGTATAAGGTTTCCATCTCATGAGATACATACCTTGTGAACCCAGACTCAACTAAGGTAGAAGGAACCTATTTGGGAAGCCAGACTCAACTATCGTATAAGCTTCCATCTCATATTCATATCCACTCGGTGCTAGGCATTAATTCCCATAGATTACATATTAAGTCTTGACTTAAGTTCATATTCATGGAAGAATTTCTTGACACTCAATCCAACATAATTCATACTATAGCTCATTGATTCAATAGGTGAGACTAGTCTTCCAACCTTAAAATCACTACATGTGACAAACCTTTAACATCATATCATATTCATACATAAGTGTGTACATGAGAATATCTTCCAACAACACAACAATTAGATCATAATCATATTCACTTTACTCTTAAAGTGTTCATAAAACATATACCTTAATCTTATATTCATTCATAATTCTCATACTTTGCCCTTCAAGGACCATAAATCACAATCCATCAACACATCTAGAATTACTACATTAGACATGGATGATAACATTATTCAAGCAATTGAATTACTAGATGCATAATTCTATCATATTCTACTGGCATCAATCAATACCCACACTTTGAGATCCAAATTGGGAAAATAGGAGAATTTATGGATTCTTGGGGAATTCAAGATAAAACCATATAAAATCATCAATATATCCATAATAAAACATAATTCAGTAATTAAAAATGAATTTTAAAGGAATCCATGAGATTGAAGTCAAACCCTAACTTTTGGGATTTCTAGCTTTGAAATTAGGGTTTCTAAAGGGGCTCCATGGATGAAAACTATCCGTGGATGAAGAGCTACCATACCTTGGTGATGAATCCCCATGAAATTGAGTGAAAAAGACTTCTTCTTCAAACCCTAGCTTGACTTTCTTCTTCTTCTTCTTCCTTGGAGTTCTAAAGAGAGAGTTTTGGGGGAAAATGGGTTTTTATTTGGGAGATTTAGAATCACGAGAAAGATAACTTGATTTGGGGGCCTTAAATCTATATATAGTTAGTCTAAAATAATACAAAATGACGTCACTTAATATTAACTTAAAAAGGAAAACCCTATAATGCCCCTAACTAAAACTACCTTTTGGCAGTTACAGGCCTCACCCATGACACACGACCACCGTCTGTGGGTGGACTCACGTGGCGTGCTGTCCATCCGTGGACTGGGGTTCTAGGGCCTGTTTTGCAGGCTCGACCCATGACCCTTCACTGACGGACCGTGGTTGAACCCACGACCTGTTTTGTTGAGGCGTGGTCTGGGTTTAGAGACTGGCCTCTCAGGGTCTTGACCTATGGCCCTCACCCACGAGGCGTGGGTGCCCTTCGTGGAACACTGCCTAGGCAGCCTCTAATGGTCTTCCTCAAGGACCCATGTTTGGTCCTTGGGGTTTGAACCTTGACGTTCCTAACACGGAAACAATTGTTTTAAGGTACATGGAGGTACATTCAAGGCTCTAACCCTAACGTCAAGCTCTAGTATAACCTACTAGTTTCCAGGGCGTTACAATATCTCCCCCTTGGGAACATTCGTCCTCGAATGATGATCTAGACACCTTACGTAAGTAAAGACTCAAGACTAGCCGCCCATCATGCATGAAATATCAAAATAATGCACAATTCAAAGGAGGAAACTTCAACTCCATCTAAAACATAATCAATGCAATACAAGGAAGTAGGAACTACATCTAACAACCAATATGAATGAAACTCAATATTTCTCATATTCATAGGAGGAACTACCTTCTCCAACTAAAATCATGCTCAACACAACATCATGGAGCCAATATGCAATTACTAAAGGACTAAAAATAATACTGAAAAAAGACTCATGACTATTGTCCTCGGAGAATGATGACTCACCACTGATTCTGCTGAACTGGAGATCGGGAACCGATCTAAGCGTGATCTGGATGCTGAGAACCTGAACCTACATCACGAAAAGATGTAGCGCACGTATGCGTCAGTACCTGAAAGGTACTGATCATGCAGGATATAATACAACTTAAATAACATATAACTGAACAAAGCAAATAAGCAATGATATAATCAGAATAGGATATAGATACTAAATGTTAAGATAACTGAATGCAGTGACCAATTTATAACATGCTGAAACTGAATACTGACTATACTGATAAATGGTCAATGCAATAGAATCTGACTAAACTGTGGGAGCTACTAATAACCGATAATAAAACCACATGAGCTAAATGTGGAGTCCGATGTATACTCCCCATCGAGAGGACCTAATATACCCTGCCAGAGGTATAAAGGCATGCTAGCATGATCACTGAAATGATGCCCACATAGGGTACTTACAACCTACGAGGCTAGTAGTTTTAGGACTATTTGGGTACGCTGAACCCTAGTCCAACTCGGTATTATGCTACTCCCAATGGATTAAGTAATTAACACATTATGACTGAATTTTTGTAAGTTACTGGATAGCTCGAACTAAACATGCAAACTGAGTATGCAACAATTAAACTGATATTGATGCATTAATAACTGAGGCATGTATAACTGAATAACTGAAATATCTGACCTAGCATGTATAACTCAAGAACTAAAGAATTACATAGCTAGGGTTCTGAAATTCATGCAATAAACTGAATATTAACATACTAATATGATTTAGATCATTCTAACAGCTAAGAATCCAATAATTCTAACATTCAAGAAACCCTAGGTCTAGTCATAATAAGAGAATCAAGAAATTGACTGAAAACTAGGGACCTAATGGGTGAAAGGAACCCACTAGTGAAATCCCATATACCTGGTGTCAAATTTCACGGAGAAATCCTTTGATTTCTGGGCTGGAATTAAAGAAAACTTGCTGTGTTCTTGAACTAGGGTTCTTGACTTCTTTCTCCTCTTAGCGTTCTAATTTTTCTAAGTTTTGATTAATGATTTGACTTAGGTAAGTTCTAGTTATGTTTCTAGGCTTAAACTGACTAAAACCTCATAATTTAGGGTCTAAACGACGTAGCTTAGGGGTCCAACGAAATAGGAAAAGGACCACAATAACCCTAACTTAATTCTGGCGAAGCCCATCCACGAAAGGAACGACGGTCCGTCGTTTGATCTACCGGCCGTCATTTGGGTCCGTCGGTCAAGTCTGTTTGGCAGGTCTTCACTAAAACGAGCATAACGTTTTACTCGGAGGTCGGATTTTAGGAAACTTGGTGGCGTTGGAAAGAAGATTCAAGTATATATCATATCATAGGTCATGGGACACAGTTCATTTTGTGCTAAGAGTTATGACCATTTGAAGTTGACCCAATCAACAATTTTCCTCTAACTGGATGCTGACCCTTATCTACTGTCAGACGTACGGACCGTGCATTGAACGACGGTCTGTGCTGGTCGACCGTAGTTAGTGTCAGAGGCTGGGTAAAGGAGTCTTGATCCACGGACACAGACTACAGACCGAGGTCTGACCTACGGACCGTGGGTCTATCCGTGGGTCGAGAGTTAGCCTATTTTCTGAGCTGGGTTTGGGGAGGGGTTGCAGTGGTGAACTATGGAACACCAGCACGGGCTGTGGTCTAACCTACGGTCCGTGGATGGAAACCGTGGGTTGCACCTGCAATTTCTCAAAATCTGCATTTTGGTCTATCTAGGATACGGGGTGTTACATTTGATAATGAATTATCCGACTGCCCAATCATTCCCCCATTCCCACAAAGATTATCCACTGAAGCTCTAGACATCCATCGCCTTTGCATAATGTCAAGTTCAACCTTCATTCAAGCAAGCATATTTCCTCATCATTTCATCTTCATTCAACGCCAAGAGGTTGGCCCGTATCTACATATGAGAAGTGGTTCATCTTTATGGTGTGCCGGTCTCTACTATATAATATTGGGGGTGCTTAGTTCACTTCAAGCTTTTGGAGGACATTTCAGGAGGAGTTAGGTATGCATGTCTACCTTAGCACAACTTTCCACCCATTGATTAATCATCAGAGCATACTATTTAGGTTCTTGAGGATATGTTCCAGGCCTATATGTTGGAGTTTGGAGGTAAGTGGGACCATTTCTTACCTTTGGCAAAGTTTGCGTACAATAATAACAACTACTAATGTATTCATATGGCCCCATTCGAGGTCCTATATGGTATGTGTTGTCGCTCTTCGGTTGGTGGGTTTGATTCTACAAAGCCTAGACCGCATGTAACAAACTTGATTCAGGAGTCTTTGAACAAGGTGAGGGTGATTCAGGATAAGCTTCGGATAGCTCAGAGTAGGAACCAGAGTTATGCTGATCGTAGGCATTGACCTTTGTGATTTTAAGTTGGTGATCGAGTACTGATATACCGTGAGTTTACGATATTTTTAATACATTTCACTTAAGAGTTGTGTGTGTCCAGGGACATTTTGTATTAGAACTACGGTGTATCGTGCTAAATTTGTAGGTAATAGGCTTGGACGAGGTCGAGAGAGATACAACTGAAATTCTGCAGAAGTGGCCACCCACGGAAGTGACCTACAGACCGTAGGTCCAGTCACGGTACGTCAGTAGGTAGGCATGGATTGATCATCTCGGAAGTCTGACTAAGTGTGGAACTACGGAGGTGAGTGACAGATCGTAGGTCGACCCATGGGCCATCCTGCACATCTGTCAATGATCACTGAGAGTTGAAGTTCCAGTACCCAATGAAAAGTTCTAAGTGTGGAGCCACAGACCGTGGATCGACCCATGGTCCGTACTGCACGTCCGTCGCTTGCAGTTGAGAGTTGAAGGTTCCAAACTTCTGAGATATTGTCTAAGTCTTGAGCCACGGAAGGGACCTACAGACCGTAGGTCAGTCCACGGTCCATAGGTCAGTATCGTCGATTGAAGTCGCATCCAGAAAAGTTTATTTCCTTATTTCATTTCCTTTTTGTTTAGGACATTTTTTTTCTATAAATAGGGCATGTAAACCTCGTTTTTGGGAGTTAGACACCATAGTATTATTTTAGTTCTTGGTATTTCCTTGAGAATTAACTTGTAAACTTTGGCAATTTGATTTCCTAATTTTGGTTTATAAGATTTTTGCTTTGAATTTCAATTGGAGATTACGGGTTTCTTCTACTCAATACGTTCTTCTTCTACAATTATGAATTGTGTTCTTTCAGGCATGAGTAACTAAATCAACAACTAGGGTTGTGGGAACCATGATCAATTAACAACGTATGAATAATATCTAAGTAATTCTTGACTAGTATTGATGCATGCATTGATAATTCTTTCGTTTAGAAGTCTTTTTAATGGTGGCCAACGTTAGAACTCGCCTTATTGCTACTTGCCGGACCAATGAGGTAGTTAATAAGAATAGAATTATCAACAGAGATTTAGTGTGATACTATCTAATAGTCTAATGTCAATTGGTGCGAGGGTGAAAACTAAGCCATACATTGATGTGATGTCTAATCTGAGGTAAAGGTAAGGGTTAGTAAATTATACACACGTAGCCGAACCAAGGTGCGAGGTGAAATTTCCTATTTGTCGGACGAAGCACTTAGGGATACATAACTTACCACTTTCCATGTGATACACTAGGAAAGGATTACTATTATTAGGATTACCGCGTTAAGAGCTTATGGGGAACACATACACCCTAGTTTCTCTCTCTCACTGATAACAACAAAGTTCAAATCTTGCTCTCTTGTTACTTAAACAATAATCAGTTATTTTTTTCACAACCCCCCCCCCCCTTTACTTACTTGTCTCAAAAATAAGTTGACTAAATGAATATAATCATAAGTTAAGTTTAAGTCTAAACCATATTCCTCGTGCGATCGACCCCAACTTCCAAGTTGGGTTCTTTACTTGATAACGATCGCTTATACTTCTTTAGGGAACTGTAATTTAAGCGTATCAAATTTTGGCGCTGCTACCGAAATAAGGCTTTTAGATTAAGTTTAACTACATTATTAAACTTTAGTCAATTATTTCCTAATTTTACTTTTATTTTTTGTTTTTGTTTTCTTCAGGTTTCCACTCTAGTGTATGCGAAGTACACGGAGTCAAGGCAAACCATTGACCCCATACGATCCAGAGTTGAGGAAAACTTTGAGAAAGATGAATAATCAAGGGGTCCGGGATAATCCGCTCATAGAGGAGCCTGAGGAACAAGTGAATAATGAGAATGCTTAGGTTCATGGTGATAATGTACTTGGAGATGCATTGAGGGTGCAGGATCCACCAGAACGAAGACTGCGTGATAATTACAGGGTCGAATTTAATACTGTTGAATCTGAAGGACCCATTGTTCTCCCTCCACTACTTCCGAGGCATACATTCGTGGTGACTAGCAGTTTGATGCAGAAGCTTACAGTGAGGGGTTTGTTTTCTGGTATGGCTTTGGAAGATCCGCATGTGCATATTGCAAAGTTGAGAAGTGTTTGTAAAAGTTGTGTGGGGCGACCGTAGTTGGATATGAACATCATAGGGTTGAGAGTCATCTCTCTATCATTAACCGGTGATGCTGATGTATGGTTTTCTGAGCTTCTGTACAACTCTATTCATACATAGGATCAATTGCACAAGGTGTTCATGGCCAAGTACTTTCCATTGTCAAAGAAGCTGAACCACAAAGATAAACTCAACAACTTCGTGGCACTACCTGGAGAGTCTTTGAGTAGTTCGTGGGACATGTTCACTGCATTCATTAGAAGTGTTACGAACCACCGCATTGATAATGAGTCACTAAAGGAGTATTTCTACAGAGGTCAAAATGACAATGGTAAGGCTGTGCTTAATACTATTGCTGGAGGACCATATGATGAGTGCACTTTTGTGGAGATCACTGAGAAATTGGAGAAGATTTCCCAAAACAATAAAGCATGGAGCACTCGAAAGTCTGACACTGGAAGAAGCACATTTGCAGTTCAAGCTGCACCTAGTCAATCAGCCGATGACATTCGTGAGGAGATGGCACACATAAGGACAGAACTTGGGTTGGTATTGGATCATGTAAGCGGAGGTCCAGAAGTAAATGCAATTAATTACTTGACTAGGACTCCACCACCACCGGAGGAGAAATGTTACTATGAAGAGGATGCTTGCCTCATGAATGATCAGACGGGGGATTTCCAAGCCAACACTCAAGGTTCCAATTCGGATAATTGGCACCAAGGTCAAAGAAACCAAGGTCGGAACTATGGTAACTACAATCGAGAGGGTCAATATGTCCGGGATGGGAACTACAATCACAACAACAACTACAACTGGAACAACTATGGCAACAAGAATGATAGAGTTGGGCCTTATGTTTCTCCAAAAAAATGGGAATCTGGTAATAAGGAAGCTGGGGGTAGTATGTCACGAATTGAGGATATGATGCAGAAGATAACGAAGAGGTTTGATTCGACTATTGAGAATGTGAAGGAGATGTGGAATGACTTGTCTGGTATTGATTAAAAAGTTGATTCCCATGCAGTGTCGATCAAGCCACTTGAGCAGTAGATGAATCAGTTGTCCACTATAGTAAACTCACGTCAACCTGGCACACTTCCTAGCAACACCATCTAGAATTTGAAAAATGATGGGCATTGTATGACAGTCACTCCTCGAGGGGGTAAGCAGACTATTGATCCACCTATGACGTTTGGGGTTGAAATTGTACTTGAGAAAGATGATGATGAGACTGGGGTTACTGGAGAGTCCAAGAATGCTACAGAGAAGAAAGCAGAGATAACCCAAAAAGTTGTCCCTATGCCTAGACCTTCGCCTCCATTTCCACAGAGGTTGGTAAAGAAGAATGAAGAATGGAAATACAACAGGTTTATTACTATGTTGAAACAGCTTTCCATCAATGTTTCGTTGATAGAAACTTTGGAGCAAATACCTGGGTATGCAAAGTTTATGAAAGATCTGGTGACTAAGAAGAGGGCTGTGAGTTTTGAAGATGATGATAGGTTGCAACATTGTAGTGCTATTGCTAAAAGGTCACTTGTGCAGAAGAAGGAGGATCCTGGTGCCTTCACTATTCCATGTACCATCGGGTTGTCACATTTCGCTAAGGCGTTGTGTGATTTGGGTGCTAGCATTATTCTGAAGCCATTGTCTATTTTCAAGAAGTTGGGTTTAGGGGATCCAAAACCAACTGCGATGTGATTACTCATGGCCGATAGAACTTTGAAAAGGCCCATTGGTGTTCTCCAAGATGTGTTTGTAAAAAGTGGAGTTGTTTATTTTTCCAGCGGATTTTGTGATATTTGACTGTGAGGTTGATTTTGAGGTCCCCATCATCCTAGAGAGACCATTCCTTGCTACGAGGCGCACCTTGGTTGATATGGAGAAAGGGCAGATAAAGTTTCGATTGAATAGTGAAGAGGTAACTTTAATAACTGTAGGTCTATGAAGCAGGAAAATGATCTCAAGTCAGTGTCCGTGGTGAATCATATTGTGGGTCAAGGTTATGATATGTCTATTGAAGAGCGGTTGGGTGTTGATGCACTTGCAGCGGTGATGATGAATTTTGAGGGTGATGGTATTGAAGACTATGATGAGTTAGTTGCCGTACTTGATAGGTTCGAATTCCATTCCAAACCGAAGAAATTGGAGTTAGATGTGAAGAATCGCGACTCACCACCCGCAAAACCGTCTGTTGAAGAGGCTCCAAAATTAGAGCTTAAGGCCCTACCATCACATTTGAGATATGTATTCTTGGGGAGAGATGGTACTTTACCAGTCATCATTGCGGCCGATTTGAAAGCAGAACAAGTTGAGGCTTTAGTTTTTCTATTGAAGAGGTTCAAGAGGGCTATTGGGTGGACTATTGCGGACATTATTGGGATTCCTCCTAGCATATGTTATCATAAATTCCAACTCATGCCGGATCACAAGCCTAGTATTGAGCACCAAAGGAAACTAAATCCGCCTATGCAAGAGGTAGTGAAAAAGGAAATCATCAAGTGGTTGGATACTGGAGTCATTTATCCCATTGCAGATAGTAGTTGGGTTTGTCATGTTTAGTGTGTGCCCAAGAAAGGTGGGATTACTGTGGTACCGAATGCGAAGAACGAGCTTGTTCTGATGCGGCCCGTGACTGGATGGAGAGTATGCATGGACTATTGGAAATTGAATGCTTGGATAGAAAATGATCATTTCCCTATGCAGTTCATGGATCAGATGTTGGACCACCTTGCTGGTAAGGGTTGGTATTGCTTTCTTGATGGTTATTCGGGCTACAATCAGATCTACATAGCACCGGAAGACCAAGAGAAGATCACATTCACTTGCCCTTATGGGACTTTCGCCTTCAAACATATGCCATTTGAGTTGTGTAATGCTCCAGCGACCTTCGAGCATTGCATGATGTCGATCTTTTCTGATATGGTGGAGGACACTATTGAGGTATTTATGGATGATTTCTCTTTGGTAAGTGACTCATTTGATGGTTGCTTGGATCATTTGGCCGAGGTACTGAAATGGTGTGAAGAGTGCAATCTTGTGCTCAATTGGGAAAAGTGCCATTTCATGGTGAAAGAGGGGATCGTTCTAGGTCATCAGATTTCTGAGAAGGGTATTGAGGTTGATAGAGCGAAAGTCGAGGTAATAGAAAAGCTTCCACCACCTATCTCTGTTAAAGGTGTTAGAAGTTTTCTTGGGCTTGCAGGCTTTTATAGGAGGTTTATCAAGGATTTTTCTAAACTTGCACACCCATTGTGCAAATTGCTCGAAAAGGAGTGTAAGTTTGATTTTGATGATGCTTGTCTGAGAGCATTTGGAGAGTTGAAGGAAAAGCTAGTTTCCGCACCTATCATTATTTCACCGGATTGGGGGAAACCGTTTGAAGTGATGTGTGATGCGAGTGGAGTGGCGCTTGGTGTGGTATTGGGACAGAAGCGAGAAACGATTCGTTATCCTATTTACTATGCCATCAAAGCTCTAAATGTGGCTCAAAAGAACTATACAATGACTGAACAGGAACTCCTTGCTGCGGTTTTTGCATTCGAGAAATTTTGATCTTACTTCCGTGGAACTAAGGTCATAGTGCATACAAACCATTCTACATTGAGGTATTTGATGGCTAAGAAGGGTGCAAAACCGAGGTTGATTAAATGGGTATTGCTGCTGCAAGAGTTCGATTTTGAGGTGAAAGACAGAAAGGGGACAGAAAATCAAGTTGCCGAACATTTGTCCAGATTAGAGGAGGAAGCTATGCTCAAGCTAGGAGATGGGGCTGAAATTAATGATGCGTTTTTAGACGAATAGGTATTGGTGGCTTCTCATGATCTTATTCCTTGGTTCGCAGACTTTGCTAACTACTTGGCAAGTGATCTGGTTCCATCAGATTTGTCTTTTCACCAAAGGAAAAAGTTTACGCATGATGTGAAAAAGTTCTTTCGGGATGAGCTTTATTTGTTCCATATTTGTGCTAATGGGATTATTCGTCGATGTGTGCCCGAGGTTGAGATGATGAGTATACTAGAGGCGTGTCATTCTTCGCCTATTGGTGGGCATCATAGTGGTATTCGAAATGCGCATAAGATTTTGCAGTCTGGGTATTACTGGCCCACCATCCACCAAGATGCTAATGATTTTGCCAAGTCTTGTGATTGTTGCCAAAGGGAAGGAGGAATTTCAAAGAGGCAAGAGCTTCCTATGAATCCGATATTGGTGATTGAGTTGTTTGATGTATTGGGTATTGATTTTATGGGTCCATTTGTGATCTCACATAGGATGACTTGTATTCTTGTTGCGGTTGATTATGTGTCAAAGTGGGTGGAAGCAATTGCACTTTCCAACAATGAAGGTAAAAGTGTCACCACATTCCTGAAAAAGAATATCTTCTCTAGATTTGGTACAACTAGGGCGATTATCAGCGATGGAGGTTCCCACTTCTATAAAAAGTTTGTCAAGGCGCTGCTTGAGAAATATGGCGACCGCCACAATGTTGCCACTCCTTACCATCCGTGGTCTAGTGGTTAAGTTGAAGTGCCCAACAGAGAGATCAAGCAAATCCTTGCTAAGACTGTAAATGCTAATAGAACTGACTGGTCTAGGAGGCTTGATAATGCTCTATGGCCTATCGCACCGCATTCAAGACTCCCATAGGTATGTCCCCCTACCAACTCGTATATGGTAAGTCTTGCTATTTGCCAGTAGAGCTAGAGTATAAGGCTATGTGGGAACTAAAGAAGTTGAATTTGGATTGGGGCGCCGCATTGAATCAGAGTGTAAATGACCTGAATGAGCTTGATGAGTTTCGCCTAAAAGCTTATGAAAGTGCAGCCTTATACAAGGAGAAGATGAAGAAGTATCATGATCAAAAGATTGAAAAGCACGAATTTGCTGTGGGTGATCAGGTGCTTCTATTCAACTCTAGGTTGCGCTTGTTTCCTGGAAAGCTCAAGTCCAAGTGGACTGGACCATTCATAGTCACTCAAGTGTTCCCACATGGAGCGGTCGAGCTCGAGAACAAGGAGGGAACAAGGTTCAAGGTGAACGGACAAAGGATCAAGGTCTACATGGGCAAATAGGAGAATGTTCAAGAGGTGGTTGAGGCCTACTATCTTGATGAAGTCTGAGTAATCAAGAGGCTTGCATCGCGACGTTAAATCAAGCGCTGCTTGGGAGGCAGCCTAAAATGTACAATCTAGCCAACTATAGGTTTTTCTTTTCGATTTAAGAGGTTTCCTTGTTTATTTGATGTTCTGTAATTCCTTAGATTGGTATTTTATTTTTGTTTTAGTGTTGGCTAGATATAGAGTAGGGTTCGTGTCTAAAAAGTGTCCAGAAAATGTAAAAAGAAACTCTTAACGGGTGCTACATGTGTAGGGATGAAAAGCCAAATCTGCAGAAAATGTCTGTTGCAGAGGTCTACGGACCCCATCGACGTTCCGTGGTTCAATCCACGGACCGTGAATGGTGTCCGTAGATCCCCAGGTAAGTCCTCAAATTTTTCTAAGTGTTGAGTGACCTACGGACCCTACCCACGGTCCATAGGTCGACCCACGGCCCATAGGCGAGGTCTCGTGGGTCCAACCTAGGGTTAATGGAGATCCTACCCGGACCCTTCTAATAAAAACTCTTCATTTTTAAATTCATCCCCCACATCCCATATTCCCTCCCAACCGTTTCTAACCCCTCCAAATCCCAAAACTTCCATATTATCTCCCTATATCACTCCTATTTTCCATAATCATTTTCCCCTCTCTATAATCCTCTTCCTCTCTCCAAAATCACTCCCATTCTCCCTTCACAAAAATAGTTCAAGGTCCGGGTTCGATGTCACAAGGTCTAATGATTCTTTTGCATCACACAATCACCCAGTTCCAATACTTGCAAGGCAAACGACTTCACCTTAACTCTGAATTTTGATATTCATTGTTCAATACACGAAGTCACGAAGTAAGTCTTGACCTTGGGTTTTTTTATATGAAATTGCATGATAAGCTATAGTTAGAAACACCCTTAGGACGATAAAATGTGATTGTGTTGTCTTTGTAATCAAATAACTCAGGGTAAATAGTCTAAATGTAAGTTTCGACTTAGGGTTCCTATTTTGTATGCTACAAAAGTTGAATAATGAGTAACCAGAACCCTAGGGATGACAAACTATCATAAATTGTGTTGAAATGCATGATTATACTTAGTTTGATTGTTTTAATTGTTGAAAAAATGGTTTAAAAATGAGGCATGTCTGATACCTGGCACAGACCTGACCCACGAGACCTTGTCCACGGACCGTAGGTCAACCAACGGACCGTAGATCAGGTCTGTGAGTCTATTGCACATGAAAAATCCTCTAAGTGAGGAACCACAGAGGTGGACTACGGTCCGTAGGTCAACCTACAGTCCGTTCTACACATCCGTGGTTCCCATCAGAGACCTAACTTTTTGGGATATCTGACCTACGGAGGGGATCCACGGATCGTAGGTACCCACCGTAGGTCACCACTGTACATAATTTTTTTTAGTTTTTGTTTTGGTTCTTTCTTTTGTCTAAATTTTTTTTGAGTGTGTTATTGGTTTTATTTTGGTACTAACTAAGATTCCACAGGTACCATGGCTCCCAAGAAGGCTTCGACCTATGCCGCAAAGAGCAAGTCAAGATCGGTGGCACCAAAATTTTGGCTAATTGATGAAGATACTGATGCGGAGAAGGATCCCGCCTATGTCCCACCTATTACTAGGACATCCCCAATGGCACCACCCACCACAAGAAATCAAGCCCGACAGGTGATTTCTGATGTGGTCACTGCCTCCTAGTCTGATGAGGAGGATACATCGATCGGTTCATCAGCTGGTTCTGAGTCTGATTTTGATTCAAGCTCCGGCTCCACATCTGGCTCTAGTTCTAATGGCGCAAATGCCTCATCTTCTGAGGCTAATAGTGCAGATGACATTCCAATGTCTCCGAGTATCGATCCTACACCAGTTTGTGAAGAGCCCAATAGATGGTGCGTGAGTGGTCAGTTCCAGATCTATCGAGACTCCAAAATGCTGAATGAGAAAGAAAAGATGGCATGATTGGTCACCGAGGAGCACCGAGTTCTGACATGCAGCCTCCACACTACACCCGCCATTCATGATCTCTTCAAAAGACATAAGTGTGAGTGGATGGCCCGTAGCCCAAGGTCTTTCAGCGAGGAGATCGCCAGGGAGTTCTATAATTCCCACGTAGCAATCCTCTGAGGTTCCATTGACAGACGGGCCAAGCCCACCGCCCAGCCTTCTTTTACATCGAAACTGGTGCGTGGGTTTGCTGCTGATATATTCGAGACCACCATCTGAAGATTCCGCTATGGTCCGGGCCATACTCTTGCAATCAACACGCCCGAGTATAATTATCACTGGGACACCATTAGGAGCGGGGAATTTCAGAGGAATGCCGAACAGATGGAGACTCTATTGCGCTGGTTGGCCCGTCACCTTGCTACAGACGGAGAGCGCGCCGAGTGAGTCAGCACTTCGAGCTTGGGTATAAAGAAGGCCACCCTGATATTTGTGGCTAAATTTTTCTGGTTGTTGGTACGAAATCGGGTGTCTCCCACTCAGGCTGATAATGTACTCATTTGGGACCGCGCAGTCATGGTTGCAGGGTTGGTGATGGACTTTTCTCGTATGCTGATTGCGGAGATACACGAGAGGGCCTTCCAGACCACCACCACCTATCCCTTCCCATGCCTCATTTTCCAGCTGTGCAGGGATGCTGGCATACCGGTTTGGCATTATGACAAGTTGGTTCAGGCGAACAAGATCCTGGATATCGGCTTGATTCGAGATGAGGCCAATGTGGCTGCACCGCGCAGAGAGACACAGATTGAGGTGCCACCATTCGGAGCGAACTTGGTTGATGATGTGGAGCAGATGTAGGGTGATGAGCCTGTCCCTCCAGTCACTACTGAGGATGCCCCGTTTTCCCATTCTCCAGCCACCACTCAGTCCCCTAGCGCCTCCAGAGCCACTCACTCTTCAAGGTCTGCTATCATGCCTCTAGCCCGTGATTAGAAGCTGGAGGCTCAGATGGCTACACCACTTCAGCATGTGCGGCCTTGGATGCAACGTGCGATTGAGGAATCCGCGACTAGGGTTGAGCATCGGATGGAGCAGATGATAGACCGTAAGGTTCAGGCCATACACCAGTGCCTTGATGCATTTAAGCTGCGTGTCTTAGAGTGACCAACCCCCACCATTGATGTTTCTGCCTTTTAGACGGAGTTAGCTAGTCTCCGGGCTGATCTTGATGCCCTCCTCGCTCCACCTGAGACTAAGCCTGAGTAGCCCCCCATAACATTTGGTGATAATACATTGATGGATGCATTATTCGGCGATGAGATGCTGCCACTGGCTTCTTCCCGTCATGCTGGGAAGCGCCATCGCTCTAGGCGAACTTCTGATGACACTGAGGGTGGGAGAGCTCGCAAGAGGGAGCGCCAGAAGCTTGAGGTGGCCCGGAGGGCATCAATAGTTGATGAGGAGATGCGCCAGCATCGGGCTACGGAGGTAGGTGTTGGTACCTCTAGCAGCGTGAGCACTACTGATGGTTCAGTGACAGTTGGCGTGAGTACTATTGATGATGTGGCGAGAGTTGATGCTAGCACTATTGATGGTACTGAAATAGTAGATGCGGGCACTACTGATGGTGACCCAAGTGTTGATCCAACGGGCATCGGGAAACTGGATCCACCCGCTTGTTGATAGGTCTTCTGCGCTATGTGCCACATGTTTGCTTCACCCGATCCTTTATTCTTTGCTTTTTGTGCATCGGGGGCAATTGCACTCTATTTTGTTGGGGTGGGGTAAATGGGTTGTGAGTGATAGGATAAAGACTAAGTTACCCAACTCATAATTCTCTCTTGGAGTTTTCTTGCCTGTGTTCTTTTTCCCCAAGAGATTGTTTTTAAATTTCTGTTGAACCGACATGTGTTAGGGTTGTATGTGTAGAAGCATGAGAAAGAATGAAACATGATGGCATAATTAAGAAAGAAAAATGATCCCTGTCCAAAAGTTGTGATATGTGCTAAAATCTATAGGCTAGAATGAGTTGAATGTGTTGGCTCTGAGTATGACATGATAAAGAACCAATTTGATCTCATGACTTAAAGCTAAAACTTGAATTGGGTAACCTGATAATGAAACAATGTGCCAAGAGTGTGTTAGGAAAGTTGATTGTTCAGACAGTTTGTGCAAATCTAGAACTTGCCCCATTGGTCCTGCTAAGATGATCTAGGCTAGAAGTTGGGAAGTGATCATAAACCCTAGTTCAAATTAGTCCACATAAGCCTAAAAGAATCCAACCAAATGAAATCAATGTTCCCTTTGATCCAAATAATTGAGCCTAAAATTGTCCATATCTTTTGTTTCACCTTACTCACCTTCCCTAAAATAAGTATTTTGGCCCCGGTCCCTCCTTGGACATGTGCACCTTGACTTAGGCCAAAAGCCTAAGTTGATGGTGGCTAATGCTAAAAGTGACCTCAATCATGGCCCTGGCCCGACAATGGATATTGTGCACCTTAACTAATGGAAAATCCATAAGTTGAGGGAGGCTATGAAAGAGGAACCCGAAAGAAAAATGGGTATGAAATGAGTTTTGTGTTGAAAAGAGAAAAAGAGAGGATAGAAGAGGATGTGACTTTGTGCCAAAGAAAAAAAAATGATAAATAAAAGTGCTGAAAAATAAAGAAAACTAAAGTGAAAGAAAAAGAAGAAAGTGAAAAATAAGAGCTACAAAGTCAAAAGTCACATCCATGGTGAAAAGAGTCATGGGAAAAGAGGTAAAAAGCCAATGTAATGTCAAGGAGGGCAGAAAGTCACCAAAAAGTACCCAAATGTACCACACCTGACCCTGAGCCTACGTTACAAGCTAAGAAAGTCCTATAGTGATCCTAGCAACTAGTTTGGAGAGTCTAAGCAGTGAAAATAAGGGCAAGCCTATGGCATTGAGCACTAACTGTACTTGAAGTTACTTCTGAGCGTGAGTGTTGAATGAATCCTTGTACTAAAAATCATATTCATTGTGTGAAAAAGGGATTTCTTTTGAAGTAAGGGCACTACTTACATTGTCGGAGAGTTGGTACCTTGGTGATAGTGAAAAAGTGTATGTTGTGTGTCTATTGGTCGATCTTTGTCATATCTTGATCCGCATGAGTTAGCTTGCTGAGTCTAAGAGAAAAGATTTTCACTTGAATGTGTGCTTCTATACAAGTGTCGTTTAGAGTCTTAGTGCATCGCTCGAGGACAAACAACGAATTTAAGTTGAGGGTGTTGATACACCGTGAGTTTAGAGTATTTTTAATACATTTCATTGAAGAGTTGTGTGTGTCTAGGGACATTTTGTATTAGAACTAATGTGTATTGTGCTAAATTTGCAGGAAATAGGCCTGGACGAGGTCGAGAGAGATACAACTGAAATTCTGCAGAAGTGGCCACCCACGGAAGTGACCTACGAATTGTAGGTCCAGTCACGGTCCGTCAGTGGGTAGGTGTGGATTGATCATTTGGGAAGTTTGACTAAGTGTGGAACTACAGAGGTAAGTGACGGACCGTACGTCGACCCACGGGCCATCCGTCACGTCTGTCAAGGATCACTGAGAGTTGAAGTTCCAGTACCTGATGAAAAGTTCTAAGTGTAGAGCAACGGAAGAGGACCCACCGACCGTGGACAGACCCACGATCCGTACTACACGTCCGTCGATTGCAGCTGCGATTTGAAGGTTCCAAACTTCTGAGAAACTGTCTAAATCTTGAGCCATGGAAGGGATCTACAGACAGTAGGTCAGTCCATGGTCTGTAGGTCAGTATCGTCGATGAAAACCGCGTCCAGAAAAGTTTATTTCCTTATTTCGTTTTCTTTTTGTTTAGGACATGTTTTTCGATAAATAGGGCATGTAAACCTCATTTTTAGGGGTTAGACACCATAGTATTATTTTAGTTCTTGGTAATTTTTTGGGAATTAACTTGCAAACTTTGGCAATTTGATTTCCTAATTTCGGTTTATAAGATTTTTGCTTTGAATTTCAATTGGAGATTACAGGTTTCTTCTACTCAATACGTGAGTTCATGAATTCTTCTTCTACAATTATGAATTGTGTTCTTTCAAGCATGACTAACTAAATCCACAACTAGGATTGTGGGAACCATGATCAATTAACAACGTATGGATAATATCTAAGTAATTCTTGACTAGTGTTGATGCATGCATTGCTAATTCTTTCGTTTAGAAGTCTTTTTAATGGTGGCCAACGTTAGAACTCTCCTTGTTGCTACTTACCGGACCAAGGAGGTAGTTAATAAGAAAATAATTATCAAAAGAGATTTAGTGTGATACTATCAAATAGTCTAATGTCAATTGGTGCCAGGGTGAAAACTAAGCCATACATTGATGTGATGCCTAAACTGAGGTAAAGGTAAGGGTTAGTAAATTATACACACGTAGCCGGACCAAGGTTTGGGGTGAAATTTTCTATTTGGCGGACCAAGCACTTACAGATACATAACTTACCACTTTGCATGTGATACACTAGGAAATAATTACTATTATTAGGATTACCGCGTTAAGAGCTTATAGGGAACACAGATACCCTAGTTTCTCTCTCTCATTGATAACAACAAAGTTCGAATCTTGCTTTCTTGTTACTTAAACAATAATCAGTTTTTTGTGTCACAAATCCCCCCCCCCCTTTAATTACTTGTCTCATAAATAAGTTGACTAAATGAATATAATCGTAGGTTAAGTTTAAGTCTAAACCATATTCCTCGTGGGATCGACCCCAACCTCCAAGTTGGGTTCTTTACTTGATAAATATCGCTTATACTTCTTTAGGGAAGTGTAATTTGAGTATATTAAGCATTCCTCCGTGTGTCATCCTTGAAGGGCATGATGAGATTTGGGAGGCGGGTCAAACTTAACATCAGGTATATTGGGTTTGTTGAGATCCACAGGAAAATTGGTGAGGTTTCTTATGAGTTGGCTCTACCTCCAACATTCTTAACTATCCGCCTTGTTTTGTATGTTTAGATACTATGTCGGTATGCTACTAATGAGTATCATGTGCTCCAGTATGATGCAGTAGGGTTGGATGACCATTTGATGTTGGTGGAGGAGCCAATGGCCATTCTAGCAAAAGATGTGTGGTGGTTGTGCTTGAGATCCATTCCTATGGTTAAGGTCCATTGGAGGTATCGTCCAGTTGAGGAGTCCACTTGGGAGACTCAGCAGAAGATATTTGAGCCTTCAGGTACTTCTTCGCTCTTATTTTCACAGACGAAATTCTTTTTCAGTAGTTGATGTTGTAATGACCCTCTAGGTCAGTTTTGTGTTTATGCTTTATGTTCATCATTTAGAGCATTCCTATAGTTATCTCAAGTCATTTATGACTTGCTGGAACTGACACTTCGTCCACCTAGTAGTTCGTTTAGTTTTATGCATGTTTTTATGTTTTGAAGCTTTTGAACCTTGAATGGTCATTTTTATCAAAAGTTTAGAAAAATGACCTTAGAATCAAAATCGGCGATTCCATCAGCTTTGGAAGGGTCATTTTAGGGTATTACCATCATCGACACAACTTTTGAGTCTTTTAATGCGAGTCTATGTGATAAGGCATTTTAACTTTCAAGTTAAGGCCTAAGTGAGACTTTAAACAACATTCTGGGTAAACAAGCTTGGATAAAAATTCCATGAACGCAATTAGCTGTAGAAAGTCTAGTTTGGTCTAGAGCGACCCTTTGTGTAGATCTTGAGGCTTCTGGGCTAATTCCACCCTTTATGGTTTTTGTTTAAGATGGCGTTTGAGGGTGGGAATTTTGTTTCTAAGATGACATCGTATGGGAATTTCGAAAGCTTAGTTAAGTCTAGATTATTGAATATGGTCGGGCAGCATATCTCGTTTGCGTGCATGACGTTCAGAATGATTTGAAGCGCCCATTGGAGATTTAGAAACTTGCCAAACCAGTTGATATGCATCAGCTGTTGCATACCAAAATTGGTCTTAGTGTTCGTGGACCTTGGGTTGCGTTCGTAGAGACCAGGGGAGTTGGTAACCACGTTCATGGAGTCTAGTCCATATTCGTGATGTGTTAGGACCTTTGGCCTTCACATTCGTGGGGGCCGACCTCGATGGTGGACTCCAAGTTTCTTTGGTCTTCACATTTTTGGGCTTCTTGCTATGTTCATGATGGGAAATTATCAAAAGTTTTACAATCGCGGACCCGCTGGGTCCCCTTTGCGAAGAGTAAGTTTGTCTGGTCTTTTATTTAAAGACCATACGCGAGGCATCAAAGTCATCAATATTCAAATAGCGATTTCTCCTCCGATATAGCTTGAAATTTAATGATTCAAAGTCTGGTGGATCTGTGAAGGTTGTGGTTACACCTTGGAGTTATTGGAAAACCTTATTTTGTTGTACAATAATGTTATATCTGGCCTTTTTAGCTTATTTATTGCTTTTAAATTATGAATTTTTGCATGTGTTGTTTGTTCGATGTTCTAAGCCCTAAATTGTGTTCCATTTCGGGACACAAGTTTAGGGTTCTATTTAGGACCTTTTGATGGAGTCAATTTTGGAAATTCCAACATGTGTCCCGTAATTCCTATTTGACTCCAAAATTGGTGAATCTCCAGTTTATGTGTTTTGGTGTCTAAACGACTGTACTGACGTTGTGTTCCTACTTTTGATAGCGTGGAAGCATTTGGAGGCTGTTGAGAAAGCAAAAACTCTAGCCTTGCAATTTGGAAGCGTGTGTGGTCGGCCTACAAGTAGGCTACTACTTTCTTTTATTAGATTGAGCTTGAATTAGTAAATGTATGCTGATTAGAATGAATTAGGGGTGGGTACCTAGTTGTTCTTCTTTTCCTTTTCTTAGAAACCATTCTCAGGCTTGACTAGCCATATTTTTGGTGTAAAACCATGCTACTTAAGGAATGTATGTTTTCCAGGTTGTTATGATTTGATTTATTTTAGAGCATGTTCGACTTTAGTCTCAGATTATATTAGTGTTTCCTTAGACTTGTGATCCTTTTGGCTTGTTATCCTTGTTTCTTCTTTGATGTTAATTTTGACGTACTAGATCCCTATAGACTGGAGTAGTAGACTTGAGTCTGTTATTATGTGCCTTAGCTTAGGTGTTTTCACAACTTTATTGATCATCCGTTCTCTCCCATATTTCTGTAACTCTGATGCGTTACTAGAGATTTTGTGCTTCCTCGACGACATGGGATTGTGTTGTTTTAGGCTTTGAGCCTTTTAGTTATTCTATGTGACTGGATGTCATTCCACATTTTCTTGGTATTAATATTTGAGATCTTCTTCAGAGTCGACACACCTCCGAGTCACTCTTGCTACCTTGACGACTTATGTCCTGGGAATGGACTGGCTGGTTGGGTAACCTTGATAAATGAGATCCTCTTTGGAGTCGACACACCCCCAAGTCACTCTTGCTAGTTGGACTGGGAGTGGACTGGTTGGTTGGCCAAGATTTATCGTCATTATTGCTAGCTAGGCTGGGAGTTGACTGAATTGTTGGGTATTTGTGGTTACTTGGGCTGTGAGACCGACTTTAACATCGTGGTATTTTTCTTAGTAGACCTAGCTATTTTGTGTACCTATCAGGCTTATGAGGGTCCATTGGGGTTTTATTTAAACTTGCACACGAGTGTAACTTCTGGGCTTAAGGGGTTAGTTAGGTTTAGTTTAGCTGTATTTATATTTACTTTTTGTATGCTCGTGTGCTTTCTTTCATATCAACTTTGACCTTTGTTTCTTTATAGATTCTATCTTTTCTTATTGTTTTTACCTTCCTTGCTCAGTTCGCCTATGAGGCCTACTGAGCACCTTTATTTTGGACTCATACTACTCTCTCCATCTATTTTGTGATGCACGTCCTTGTACCAGCAAACATCGGTGATTGTTCATGCCATCTTCTGCAGCTTTTTGGATTGGAGACGTGGGTGAGCACTTGGCGTCGTGGATCAGCCTATCTTGTTCTTTACTTATTTAGCTAGTCTTCTGCTTTTTGAGACAAGCTTTGTTTGGGTCCTCTTTTGGGGACTTGTAGGTTCATGTTAGACAACGTTGTACTTATGACTTTTAGATTCTAGGAGTAATTCTCTTGTATAAGGTTTTTGATTTGCTTCCATTTCTGTTTGGTTCAATTCTTATAGTGTTATTAATGATTAGTTCTACCCTTATACCCATTACTTATTGTTCTAGGTTATACGTTGGCTTAACTACTTATGGATTATAGTAGGTATCATCATGACTTGAGGAATCGGGTCGTGACACATCCTCTCGAAACACTGCTTAATAGGAGAAATGATTTCCAATGCCATTTAGCATGAAGTTGTACATAAAACTATTGTTACTTGAAGATTAGAGCATAAAGGAAAATGACTAACAAGATCCCCTAGATATATAGTTTATAAAATAGGTGCTTTACATAGGGATTGGTTGTTCTATCTTTCAAATAACAAATAAAATTTTCAACCCCTTCTGTACCAACTAAGTTTTCAACCTTTAAATATCTAAGTGAATCACCTATGCATTGTATATCATGAAAGTTGACCCAAACACAACCAAAATTTCACCTTAAGTTTCCATGTCAACATTTTTGCCCAAGATTTTCATACTTGACTTGATCCTCAAGATACTTGATGGTAAACTTTTTTGTCCAATTTTATTGGGGCTTGTCAATAAATTTTTAAAACAAGTACCTTTTCATTTTTTTAAAAATTTAGGTAAAAATAATAAGGGAATAGACTCAAATATCCCACCGAACATTGAGAAAAGATTCATCTATGCCATCCGTTAAAAGTTTGGATCATCTATGTCATTTATGTTTGAGAAAATCCATGCCATTATATGTACCCTAAAGATATAATTTTTTGGTGCAAATTAAAGAATGTAGCATTTTCTCTGTAGGCTTAGCCTGCTTTATCTGTTTGTAAATCTGCACTGTCTCTCTGCTGTTTTGCAAAAGAAGTAGAGAGATGCATATGGAGTTCAATTTCGAAGAGCAACCACACTTTATTGGTTGCTTGTTCTCTATTCTTCTTATGTGTCATATACTTAATATGATTATGTTCTATTTGTTCAATGAAGGGAAGCATTGGAGCAACACTAAATTAAGTTCTCTTTGTGTGGTGTGATCTATAGATCTCGGATTTGAGTTGTGTTATCGACCATTTGTGTAAGGGTGCGTCAATATTGTTTGTGTTAGGGTAGATTGCTTCCTGCATTACACTCCATTGGGTTGCCTTTTATTTTCATTTTCAATTTGTTTCAAAGTAAAAATAAGACCTTGAATGATGTTATGTAGCGTGCAATGTGTGGATTAAACACACGTCACAACTTCGAACTCTGTTTCAGGAAAAAACTCTGTATTTAAATAGAAAAAGATAAACTAACAAGCTCATTATCCTCCACAATTTCATTGGAATGTATGACTTCTAATAATTTTGCCTATAACATAACTCAGTAATTCCTTGGGAATGTTAAACTGAAGAATCAAAAGTTCATTAATGATGTTGTAAATATATGAAATGGACTTAATCATTTGATAACTTTGGGGATTTTCCAACTCGATAGAAATTAGATAAAGTTATAGAGTAATCAGTGCGACTTGAATCTTCTTAAGAAAAAGTTATGCATCAACCTGAAAAGTTGTTCTTATATTTTTTGTACTTATACTTTCACCAGCATATACAAATATGAGGATTGATTTATCATATGTTCACTCAACTAATATTTATTATATCAGAAAATCATCTATCTTCTTGATTCTACTTTTCTTCAACAAAGAAAACACTTTTATGTTATAATTAATTAATAGTAAAAATTAATTAGTTGAGTGACTATCTGAAAAATCTAAGACATGGATAAAAAGACAAAAAATATACTTTGAGTTTAGCTAGTCAATAAACTTTAGTCAAATTCAATTAAATTGTTGTAATCATTTACATCAAAATGCATATGACACGTCTTAGCTTAAACTAAAGATAACTTTCAATTAAATATTTTACCTCTACCAAAGAATTGAGAAAATCAAAACTCAGATTTTGTTTCAATAGCACAAATTCTATAAAAAAGAGATCTATTTTTACACTCAAAATAAAATTATGCAAGCAATCCTTGTTCCTGAACGTTAAGCTTTATTAACTCGTTAAAAAGCCTTAATGCAAGAAATTACTTAAAAATCATTAAAAAAGCTTTAAGCTTTATTAACTTGTAAAAAACCTTAATGTTTTATTCTTGTTCCTGAACATTGTCTTCATTACGAGAATAAATTGAGTTGTTTGAAAATGTAGAACCGTGAGTCAAAACTTTGTTTGATCTCCTTGAACCTAGCTCTTGGGATCTCCACTCTGCTAGGTAGAGTTACCGCCATGATGACTTTTCCTAAGCCTTAAACTCATTTCCTTAGATGATATTTCAACCCTCTCTCTAGTTATGCCTTTCTGTAAGTGGATCCGACACATTATCCTTTAACTTTACATAGTCTATTGTATGATAATTTCACTAGAGTGTAGTTTTCTACCATTATTATGTTTATATCTTATAGGATGGGACTTCATGTTATACAGTATGCTCCATGCCCTACATATTGCATCTTGATTATCAAAGTGTATCCATAATGATGCCAAAGGTTTGGTCCAGGAAAGAATATCTTTCAAGAAATTCTGGAGCCATTCAACATATTCACCTGCCTTATCTAGAGTGATAAACTCAGATTTCATTGTAGAGCTAGCGATACATGTCTGTTTGGAAGATTTCAAAGAAACTACTTTTCTACCAAGAGTAAATACATATCCCCTTGTGGATTTTACTTCATTTGACCCAGTGATCAATTTGCATCACTATATCCTTACAATATTACTGGATTTTTGTTATGATGCAAAACATAGTTTTGAACGCGCACACACGCGCGTGCACACACACACACACCCGCGCACACCCACTCACACACACACGTGCACACGTGCACATGTGCGTGCACACACACACACGCACACACGCACGCACGTGCGCGCACACCCATACACACATATATATTTCTGTTGTAACCATGAATGCATCAGAGGGAATTACAATCATAGTTGCTCGAGTTCTTTCTACTCTCTTATTTTACATGGTATATGAGCCTCAATTTTTTTTCTCTCTGTCTCTAAATAATGACAAATCCAAGAGTTCCTGCAACTTCTTTTATTTCTACCAGTCCCATATCTACTGTTTTCTCCTCAACCAATTCCTTTTCTTTGAAACTTTCAACCAAAAACTACCTAGCATGGAAAACTCAATTCATTCCCATATTAAACTATCAAAATCTTCATGATTTAATATAAGGTACTTGTCCAGCTCCATTGAAAACCAAACCGTCTTCCACTAATCCATAATTACAAGAACCTAATCTGATTCCTGGTTAAAAAGGATCAAATGCTTATTTCATGGCTCTTCTCCTCTTTAACGGAAGAAATATTTCCTTATGTCATTGGATTATCTTCCTTGCATGAATTCTGGCAAGCTCTTGAAAATTCGTTTGGTTAGGTATGCTCACTTTCAAGAAAAGATTTTTCCATATATTGATACAAATGCCAAGACTTTAGAGACTGAAACCGTCGCAACTCCTTGGCTGCAAGTCTCCAGCATAGAACACTCCTCATTGGACTCTGCCTCAATACCATCTTCAGGTAATTATCTTTATCTCTCTCAGATTCCCTCTTATTCTCATATTATTGATCATTTTTCATCTGCTCCCTTAAATACTCAACCAAATTTATCACCTAATTCTACCCCATGCTCCACCCCAACAACAAATAGAGCCATAAATCTTCCTGTTGATCTCAACCAATATTTGCCCGAACCACCTCAACAATCAAGTAAATTCATGACATGATCTTGCATCCTACCACCATGTCCAAATGACGTGCCTTTATAACTATAACCACTCCAAATTACCTGTACACAGAGCCAACAACATTAGCGCAAGAAAAACAAATTTTAGAATGGAGAGAAGCAATCCAAGATGAGCTAAATGCAATCCTTCAAAATAAAACATGGACTTTAGTTTCATGACCACCTGGTAAGAATATTATTGGGAACAAATGGATATTCTGAATCAAGCGAAAATCGAATGGTGATATTCATAGGTACAAAGCTCGCATAGTGGCGAAAGGCTACTCCCAATAATGTGGTGTAGATTATCAAGATACTTTCTCTCCAGTTGTTAAATTTACCACTGTTTGCATTGTGGTCTGGCTAGCAACAATTCATCAATGGCCCATAAGACAAATTGATATTTCGAATGCTTTCTTGCATGGACATCTGGAGAATGAGAATTACATTGAGTAACCAGCAGGTTTCGTGCACTCTTCCTGTCCGGATCATGTCTTCCAACTACATTAGTCATTCTATGGCCTCAAACAAGCTCTACGAGGTTGGTTCCATCGCTTATCAACTTTCTTAATACAATCAGGATTCACTCCATCAAAAGAAGTTAGCTCTCTTTTAATTCTCTGCCAAGGTGATTTGAAAATTTTCATTCTCATTTATGTTGATGACATATTGTTAACATGTTCAGATCCTAGCAAGTTGGACTCTTTCACTGGTTCTATGAAAAAGGTCTTTCATGTTAAAGACTTGGGTACACTACATTATTGTTAAATATCGTACTGCAAAATCTATTTTTACAACAAAATAACTTCAAACAAATAATGAAATATAACATATGAAGTTAAATAAATTTTGGAAACAAAAAATCATATAATAACAAGATGAAAGGAAGAAGAGTCAAGTCCTCTGAATTCACAAAGTTTCCTTAATGAAATTATTCCCCTCAAGTACCCGAGGTTATGGAATATATCCTTCCAGGATAAAATGACTCACGACAAACAAATAGTGGTACATCAAATTTGTTGTCCAACGAACAACTCAATGTCTTAGGGGACGATGGTGCAGATAATTGTGGAGGAGTTTCTTTGGGATACATCGATGGTGGGCTCCAGTGGAGCAAATGATGGAGTTGAGTCGGGCACTAATGCCCAGACTGAGGGAGTCATTGATATGCAGAGTTCACTGTCGGCTTAGCTTGACAAGGGGATTTTGACTCTTTTCAATTTTTGGTTTAGGCTTTTCATTTATTTTGCATTTGAGGCCAATTTCTTGTTTTATTTGGTTGGGTAAGGTATCTTCATACCTGCCTCTTTTGTGTTGGTTTTGTAGATAATTTGTTTTGGATAGCCTGTTGTGAAGAGTGAACCAAAGTTGCTATTATACCTCTTTGTGACCACCTTGTGAGAATGTGAACCATATTTGGCACCGTTTGAGCCTATCCCTTTCTTTGGATGAAACTTGAGCACATTTGACCTCCTCCCATCCCACCTAAAAGCTTCATGGAGCATTGGTCATTTTTGAATAAGTTAACTTAGGCCAAAAGCCTAAGTTGGGGAGAGGTTAAAAAAGAAAGAAAGTTAAGAATTTTGAGAAATTCGCCCTTGAGGATTTATGTTGAAAAATATTGAACCCCTCCATATAAAAAAAGATAAAGAGGAAAAAGATCGAAAAAGAAAAGAATTGTTGAAATAAAGTTTGTACAATGGAGAAAAGAAATGGGGTGTCCAATGAGTCATGCATAAAAGAACATAGGGTGGATTGTGAAAAATAAAAAATAGTGAAAGAAAAGGAGTAAAAGTGAAATGCAGGCCATACTACACGAAGGTAGAAGCCACTAAGCCACAATGATCATACATTTACCCTCAGCCCCATTACAAGCCTTAAAAGACCTGTGTGATCTTGAGTGAGCTGAAAATCGTGTTGGTTGGAAAATACAGGCAAGCCTATGGGTAGAGTCATGCATGTGTTTATCTTTGAGAGTGTGAGAGTTGTTTTTGATTCCTTAATTCTGAAATTTTGATGAGCCTTGTGTGAGCATGGAATCATTCTTGGTGTGATGGCATTCAGATGATTTTGTTAAGCTTGAACTTGCATGTGAAGCAAGCACTGTGAGCTTGAGTTCTATTTGATGATGGCTAGTCACAGTTTGTAACTTGTAATGCACAATTGAACATTGCATGGGTAATTTGAACCTCTTGTGTGCATTCATGTTGAGTCTTTTGTGTTTTACTTGAGGACAAGCAAAATTTTAAGTGGGGGGTGTTGATGAGTCATGGATTTCGACTCATTTAGGGCTAGATATCTAGAGTTTTAGTGTCCTAAATACCTATTTTATGCTCTAAGCTGATGTTAAAATGCTTATTTGCAGCTATGAAGGCAAAAGAGAAAGGCAAGGACATTACCGAGCAAAAAAGGAGTAGAAGAGCTGAAAAAGTTGAAGAAAAGCAAGGCTCATGATCGCCTAAAGTTACAACATGGCAGCCCTGGGTAAAATTCAACTCGGCAATAGAAATGGCATTTCAGCAAACCGCCGATTGGATCGGCGATGGACATCCTGATAGCCTAAAGTGATAGAAGAGGAATGGTGAAGAGTCAAGTCAAGAAGGCTATGGAAAGGGACATTTGGCACATCGCCGACCTGGTCGGCGATGCTCGACTAATTTCATTGAATGTCTCCAAAACCAAAAATCTGGGAAAGTATAAATGTGATTTTTAAAAGAGTTTCAAGAGTTTCAAAGTTTTGAGAGATATTTCTAAGTTTTTGAGAGTTCCGACAATGAGTTTTTGATCCTTAACACTATTCTTAGAGTTTTTGAGTAGAAATTTAGAATTGGGTTTGGATTTTGAACTCATTTTGAACATTGTGAAGACGTGCAATTTGTTACCCAAGCTGATGGAGAACATAGTTGGTAACATTTTCGTGCTTGTTATAATATTTGGCTAAAACCCCCATTCTTGGGGTGTGATTATGTGATTAATTGTCTCAATTAGCTTATGGGTGTTAATATTTAATGATTTAATTGTTGATTTGAAGTGGGTTCAATTGATAGTTGAGTTTTCATTCTTTAATTGTAGTTGTAAATACAGATCTAGCTTAGTATTCTATGCTTGCTTGAGAAAGAAGTTTTAGAATTAAGACTATCAATCAATGATTATAGTGATTGGGTCTTTATGGATTCAGCTTGAGAAAGTGGGTCTAGACTAAATCCTACCAATCTAGCTCGAGATAGTAGATTAATTGAGGTTTTGGGTTGTTCATATTTGTTAGGCTTATCGAGGTTCGAGAGAACTCGCTTGATTCATAATAGTTGATTGAGAAATGGTTGTTACACTTAAAGCCTAGCCTACCCATTTAGAATCAACGATTTTTAGTAAATAATAATAACCCGTATAGCGAAATTGGCAATTAATTGATCGTATCCCCAAGGATCCCTCTCTACTTGATTAAACCCCTGGTTTGATAGTTGATAATTGTCACTTTAATTCCCCTCAATTGACACTAGTTGTCAAACCCCTGTAATTTAATTTAATTGTTTCGAAAATGTTTATTCCTATAATCGACTAGAACACTCTTTTCACTTCATAATTAAATTATCTACTGTATCACTCCCTGTGGGATCAACCCCAACTCTTCATTGGATTTATACTTTATTGCGACCACCTACACTTAGAATTAGATGATGTGTAGTTGAGTGTTATAAAAAATGGAGCCGCTGCCGGGGAGTGGTGTTTGGAATTCTTTTAGTGAAGTTTATTTGTGAATTTATTGTGTTGTATTTGAATCAATTTACTTTTGTTTGTTGTTGGTTGCTCTTGAACAGGTGACGAAATGAGTTTTAATGGGAGCAACGCTAGCCAACTTGGACACAATAATGACATCGATAACTTGCACGATGCCAATGAAGATCATTTGGCAACAGCAGGTGCTATTCAATTTCCTCTGATTGTGGGCAATGTGGTATTTCACGTGACTGGCACTATGTTGCAGCTGTTGCAAATGAAGGGTTTATTTGGAGGGCTGGTTCATGAGGATCCCTATGACCATATTCGAAACTTTGTGGATGTATGTGGTTCGTTCTCCTTAGGGAATATCACGCAAGAGTCTGTTCGACTTTGTTTATTTCCCTTTTCTCTAATGGAGGAGGCAACGAAATGGTTGGCTGAGTTGCTAAAAAATACAATCACTTTTTGGGAAGAGCTGACCTAGGCTTTTTACGTAAGGTTTTCCCGCCCTCGAAGATGGTGAAATTGAGGGACAATATTTAGAACTTTATGCAAGTAGATGGTGAATCTATTCATGAGACATGGTTGAGATTTCAAAAGTTTATGCTCCAATGTCCAACTCATGGACTCCTGAACAATGTGTTGCTAAAATATTTCTATCAGAGTCTAGATTCAGTCAACAAAGGCATGACCAGCTTGTTCGAGGAGGGATAATGCAATAACCATTTGAAATAGCATCTACTCTTCTTGACTAAATGGCAAAAATCAACCATGTTTGGTACAATAAAGAGGATCAAGTGTCCCCTTTGAACTTCAAGATGACAAAGGACCAAATTGAAAAAGACCAGGAGCTGGATGAAAACATTAGCAAGATGATGTCCCAAATGGAATTGTTGAGAAAACAGGTTTTGGAGAGTGTTGATGAAAGCAAAGAGGTAAAAAGAGTGTCGAGACTCGAGGAGTGTTCTTTCCCGGGCTCTTTAAAGTCAGGCGGGAATCAAGGTGGTAACACCACTAGTGAGCATGAACGGAGAAGACCATAATGACCTTTGGAGGAGAGAGAACGACCATGATGTGTATTACATGCAAATGGGTGACAGCCCAAGATCTAGGGGCAGTTCGGGAAGCCTTCGAGTGGATGAATTGTTATCGCGTATTCTAGATAAGGTCGAAGGATCTAATGACATTCTTAAGGAAATGAAGGCTGATTTCTCATCCTTGAATAATAAAGTAAATTCTCACTCAAAATCTATCAAGCTACTCGAATATCAAATGAGTCAACTTTCAGCCCAGTTAGAGTCCAAGCCGCTAGAGAAGTTTGCAAGTGATATGATGGTGAATTCAACAGTTAATCATGATAATGGTTTGGCTGTGTTAACCCGGAGTGGGAAAGTAGTAGGTGGTGATGTGAAAGTGAATGATGAAGCAAAAACTGGGAAAGAGAGAGATGATACCATTGATTTAGAGGAATCTGACCAAACACAGGAAAATGACACACCTAAAGAAGTCGAGGACAGACCGAAAAAACCACCTCAAGAGAGAGTTGCTTCTTCTTCAAAGCCTATCACACCATGGCCCAAAGTCAGTCCACCATTGCCGCAAAGACTCAAGAAAAGGGACGAAGATGCCAAGTTCCAAAAGTTCATGTTGGTGTTCAAGACTTAATCTATAAACCTTCATTTAGTGGAAGCATTATTGGAGATGCCGGGATAAGCGAAATTCATAAAGGAACTAGTCATCAAGAAAAGAAGTATGGACTTCGAAACTGTTGAGGTTTCTCATAATTGTAGTGCCATTATGACCAGCGATGTAATTACAAAAAAAAGGATATAGGGGGCATTTACCATCCCATGTACCATTGGGATGCTTCAGTTTACCAAAGCTTTATGTGACTTGGCGGCGAGTATTAACTTGATGTCTTATGTCATCTTCAAAAATCTTAGGCTGGGAGAACCTAAATACATAACAATGTGTGGCCGACCGATTTATTAAACATCCCATTAGAATATTTTATGATATCTTGGTGAAGGTGGATACATTTATCTTTCCAGCCGAATTTGTTATTTTGGATTGTGAGATTGATGCGGAGGTGCCTATTATATTAGGTAGGCCTTTTTTAGCTACCAGAAGGGCACTTGTGGATGTTGAAAGTGGTGAATTAAAGTTCCTGGTCAATGACGAGGAGGTTACTTTCAATGTGTGCAAATTGATGAAACAACCGAGTGACATTCATGTGGTCTCAACCCTTGATGTGATTAATGAGGAAGTAGCCAGTGTAAATGAAGTATTTTGCATAGGGGACCCTCTCACTGCCATTCTTTCAAATTATGATGAGGAGGGAGTCCAAGATTATGATGAAGTTGTAGTTGCTTTATCAGGGTTAGTTATTACTCCAAGAATCCATTGAAACTCGACATTGATCTTATAAATTAGGAAAGTTCCCCCCCCCCCCTCCAAACCATCCATTGAAGAGCCACCAAAGCTTGAGTTAAAAGTTCTCCCATCTCACCTTCGGTATGTATTTTTAGGGGCAAGTAACACCTTGCCTGTCATCATTGCTGCAGATTTGCTTGAGCGGCAAGTGAAATTACTTGTTCATTATTGAAACGATACATTAAAGCTATTGGGCGGACAATTGCTGATATTGTGGGGATTGGGGGGGGGGGGGGGGGGGGGGGGGGGGGGGGGGGGGGGGGGGGGGGGGGGGGGGGGGGGGGGGGGGGGGGGGGGGGGGGGGGGGGGGGGGGG
>JAJOOE010002514.1:0-25702 GCA_036250405.1 Solanum raphanifolium | reverse complement strand
TGTGGAATCCATTAGTCGGACTCCTAAGCGTGCAAGTCTATGCACATCTTTCACTAACTCTCTCTTTTCTTCCTCAACATGGGTGGTACTACCCATAGACAACCTACCCAAGGCATCAGCAACAACATTAACCTTACAGGGGTGGTAAAGAATACTCATGTCATAATCCTTGAGTAATTCTAACCACCTCCTTTGTCTGAGATTAAGCTCTTTGTAAGTAAACACATACTAAAGACTCTTATGATCGGTGAACACACCCACATGAACACCATAAAGATAATGGCACCATATTTTCAAAGAAAAAACTACGACAGCCAATTCTAGATCATGGGTTGTGTAGTTCTTCTCATGAACTTTCAACTATCTTGAGGCATAAGCTATAACTTTGTCATTCTTCATTAACACACAACCCAAACCAACTCTAGACGCATCACAATAAACAACAAAGCCTTGCGTACCTTCTGGTAAGGTCAAAACTGGGGAAGTAGTCAACCTCTTTTTCAATTCCTAAAAGCTTTTCTCACAAGTTTCAGTCCATTGAAACTTCATTGTTTTCTGAGTTAACTTGGTCAAAGGGGACGAAATAGACGAGAACCCTTCCACGAACCTTCTATAATAGCCAGCCAAAATCAAGAAACTCCTAATATTAGTTGGAGATGTGGGTCTAGGCCAATTCTGCAATGCCTCTATTTTTTGGGTATCAACTTTAATTCCCTCTCCAGACACAATGTGGCCTAAGAATGCCACAGACTCAAGCCAAAACTCACATTTCAACAACTTAGCATACAACTCTCTATCTTTTAGAGTCTGGAGAACTATTTTGATATGACTAGCACGATCTTCTTCATTCCTTGAATATATTAGTATGTCATCAATGAATACAATAGCAAACATATCTAAATAAGGCTTGAACACTTTATTCATAAGGTCCATGAATGTTGCATGCACATTGTTCAAACCAAAGGACATAACTAAGAACTCATAATGACCATAACGGGTCCTGAATGTTGTCTTTGGAATATCACATTCCCTTACTCTTAACTGATGGTAGCCAGATCTGAGGTCTATCTTAGAGAAATAGGTGGCACCCTGAAGTTGATCGAAAAGATCATCAATCTTTGGGAGAGGATGCTTATTCATGATGGTAACCTTGTTCAACTGGCGGTAATCTATACACATCCTAAGGGAACCATCTTTCTTTCTTACAAATAAGACCGGAGCTCCCCAAGGTGAGACACTTGGTCGAATAAAACCCGTATCTATGAGATCTTTCAACTGCTCTTTCAACTCTTTTAACTCTGCTAGTGTCATTCTGTATGGCCGAATGGATATAGGACGAGTATCTGGAAGAAGGTCTATACCGAAGTCTATCTCTCTCTCAGGAGGGACTCTGGGAAAATCATCTGAAAGACTTCTGGAAACTCTTTCACTACTCAAACTGATTGAATAGGAGGTATCTCAACAATAGAGTCATTAACTCGGACCAAGTGATAGACACACCCCTTGGAAACTAACTTCTTTGCCTTAAGGTATGAAATGAAACAACCCTTAGGCACTGCTGAACTACTTTTCCACTCTAAGACTGGCTCATTTGGAAACTGAAACTTGACAACTCGAGTTCTACAATCATAACAGGCATGAAGCCAGTCCATACCAAGAATGACATCAAAACTACTATGTCTAACTCCACTAAATAAGCCATGGTACTCTTGTGATTGACGGAAATGGGACAATCACGATAGACTCTCTCTCCTAGAATAGACTCATCAACAGGTGTAGAAACACTGAAAGGTTCACTAAGTTGCTCAAGAATAACATTAAAATTCATCGCAACATACAGAGTTACAAAGGATAAACTCGCTCTTGGGACTAGCAAAGCATAAACATTAAAGTTAAAGACTTGGATCATACCAGTGACAACATTTGGTGAATCTTCTTGCTCTTGGCGACTTGTGATAGCATATAGGCGGTTTGTTCCTCCGCCAGTACCTGAAGTAGCTCCTCTAGGTGAAGCTCTGTCTGGTGGAGCAACTGAATAAAACTAGGCTCTATTGCAAAATTATTGGTACCTCACTTTTGGGTCTAGCAAAGCATAAACATTAAAGTTAAAGACTTGGATCATACCAGTGACAACATCTGGCGAATCTTCTTGCTCTTGGTGACTTGTGATAGCATATAGGAGGTTTGTTCCTCCGCCAGTACCTGAAGTAGCTCCTCTAGGTTAAGTTCTGTCTGGTGGAGCAACTGAAGAAAACTAGGCTCTATTGCAAAATTATTGGTACCCTGCTTGTTCTTTGGACATTCTCGCATGAAATGACCATTCTGGCCACACTTAAAACAACCAGTGGAGCCCTAATGACATGTACCTGAGTGGTTCCTATAACACTTACCACAGGCAGGAGGCTTACTACCCCCTTGTGCCATACTACCCTGAGAATAGGCAGGTTTGGCTCTGAAATTATGACTATTGTACTCACTTTTATTCTTAGGTGCAGGTGCACTAGCAGATGATGGAGTAGGTCCCCTGTAACATTTCACAAGTTGAAATAACTAGGAAGGAGTTAAGAATTGGAAATAGTGATTTTTGGAAAGAATTGAAATATGGAAATTTTGATAAGTTAGAATAAGTTGAGTTTTGGTCAACTTCAAATGACCATAACTCATATCTCAAGATAAGTTAGGTGTACTTCCAGATATGGTAGGAAATCTCTTGGAATAATCTTTCCAACGCTGCCGAGTTTGCGCGATTCCGAGTTCGTATGAGTGAGTTATGCCCTTTGAAAGTCGGCTATCCAAATAAGGAAAGTCTAAAACTGGATTTTGGAAGGGTATTTTAGTCTTTTCCTTACCAATTGTTTAATTCGTTTTACGAGTTTAATTAGGGTAAAAATAAGATTTTAGTGAGTTTAGAAAGTTGAATTCACGCTAGGGCTTGGAGAAAAGAGAAGAAAGATCAAAATTTGTCAAGAACGTTCAAGAATCGCTTGTGGATTTCGTCAAGGGGTGATCCCTACAAGGTATGTGAGATCACATAGCATTGGGTTAGTTTACCCACGCGCCAACCATGATTTAATTCAGCGAATTTAAGTCTTTGAAAGTTTAGAAATTGAGTTCTTGATGAACATTGTTGAAGGTTTCGCTTGAATTCTTGTGGGTTGTGTTGTTGAAGTTTCTTGAAATTTGATTCATGTTTCCGGGTGTAATTTCGGTTTGAATCTATCATATATTGAGGTTATAAATGATTCTAAGCGTTTGGGGAAAGAACTATTGAAGTTTAGAGGGTATAGAGTTGAAAAACGAAGAAGAAAAGTCGTCAAACACCTGGGGAAAGGGGTAGGGCGTTGCGCCAGCCAGAGCACCCCAACTTGCCCTCTGAATTTTGAGGGCTGGCTCCCCGCGCCTCTTAATGCGCCAGGGACGCCAGTTCTCCCCATTCCTCCCCTATCTTTTCGTACTAGTTCCTTAGTGATGTACCTATGTTTTCTAGTTGATTCTAACACTCTAAGGCACGTCTAAATATCATGAAATCATCCATAAACATGAGATCATGAACCTTGAATCCATACTTCAATTCAAGGAAAGTTAAGAGTCAAGTATAGAAGTTAAGAAGCAAGTCAAGAGAAGTTTATAAAGTTTTCAAAAGTCTTTCACAAACGTTTTAACTTTGTTTTAAGACTTAAAGTTCAAGATTAAGCAAAGAGCAAAGAGTTGAGTTCATTTCTCAAAAAGCTATAAGGGAACTAAGTATTCCCAAAGAGTTTATAAATGTTTTCACATTTGACTAAGAAAAGGGAACATCAATTACAAAAGAGCTTTTAAGCTAAGTTTTGAGTAATTATCTCAACCAAAGAAAGAAGTTTGTTTTTAAAACATATGAGATAAGTATATATATTTTGGGAGTAGTATTGAGCACCGATATGGGGATGCGAGTCCATATAAACTTAAGTCTCCATAAACCATGTAGCCATCATGGGTAGTAAAGGATCATACTTTTTAGATGACTCTTTAAGATGTTTTTAGCATAGACTAGTGGATCCACTAAGTTAAGCGTTCTATATGACGGCAAAGTATAAGACAGTTCTGGCAGCGTGGGCAAGACATTGTATCACCACTTAGGCTCATAGTGGTGGTTGTCGATTAGAGAATCTCCCACATAAACTATATTACTTTATTATATGAGTAAAGTTGAGTTTGTTATTGCATTTTCTTTAATTAACTAAGTTGTTTTTACTGTTTTACAAAGATTTTCATATATTGCATGTGTTTCATTGCTTTATTTTGAGTTAAGTATTCATTAGTTAAGAAGAGCCAAGGTAAGTGTTTTTTTCAGAATCTTTTCAAGCCTATGTATTGTTTAGATTTCCAACTCGCATACTCGTACATTCAATGCACTAATGTCAGTTGGCCTGCATCTTATTATGATGCAGCCGCAGGTAACCAGGATCAACATCCAGCGCCTCGTTGATCCAGTTTGAGCACTCAGAGTCTTGTGGTGAGCCTCATTGCTTCTGAAGGGTCCCTTTTATTGCTTTCGGTTTTATTATTAGTTCATTAGGATGTCGTGGGCCTATCCAGACATCCATCACAGTTGTTTAGAGGCTTCATAAATAGACAGTCAGTTAGTTAAATTCATTTGTCACTACTTTATTATTGGCTTATGTTTTTAAGACTTGAGGTTGTCATTGTGGCTAAGTTTGAATGTTTATTTAAAGACATTCTAAGTTATTTCACAAGTCCCTTTTTAGACTATTTCTTGTGTTTAAGTCTTCCGCTGAGTTAAGTAAGCTAGGACAAGGGTTCGCTTGGGGACATCAATGGTTCTCGAGTGCCAACCACGTCCAAGGTGTAGTCTCGGGGTGTGACATCTCTCTGTTTCTGTTGGAAGGATGACCAGTTGGCATTATTCTTCTGCTGCCCGGACTCATTCTTTGTCTTAGCTCTCTTATTCTTAAACTCTTCTCTATCAATCAGCTTTTCTTCCTCAACCTGTTGCACATAGACCATCAACCTTGCTAT
This sequence comes from Solanum raphanifolium, assembly GCA_036250405.1. Classification (NCBI taxonomy): domain Eukaryota; kingdom Viridiplantae; phylum Streptophyta; class Magnoliopsida; order Solanales; family Solanaceae; genus Solanum; species Solanum raphanifolium. The sequence goes on along the minus strand of JAJOOE010002514.1, from coordinate 20,686 downwards.
ATTCATGTCACATATTAGCATTGCAGTCTTACCTTCCTTACTCGACAGACGATACAGCCCAGCAACAAATAAACTCATTTTACTCCTCATGTTAGCACCCATCTCCGGAGCATACTGGGAAAGTTGTGTGAACCTCAGACTATACTCATGAACGCTTAAAGAATCCTGCTTAAGTGTGAGGAACTCTCGTACCTTACCCTCTTTCAGTTCTCGGGGGAAGAAACACCCTAAGAAGGCCTCCTCAAAGCACGCCCAATTTGTAGGAGGTGCATCCTCAGCTCGATTCTTTTTCTATTGATCCAACCATATCCTAGAGACACCCTTCATCTGGTAAGCAGCTAGTTCCACCCTCTCAGTATCAACAACATACATGATTTCGAAAACTTTCTGAAGTTCTTCAACAAAATTCTCTTGATCCTCAGTAACACTAAAACTTGTGAAGCTTGGAGTATTCATCCTTATTAACTCGCGGATCCTCAAAGTATCAGCCACTTTACGTCGATTCCCTCTCTGCTGTCCAGCTTGGTTGGTCATAACCTGGTTCAACATCCGAATAGCCTCACGAAACTTAGCATTGGTGACCTCTCCTTGGGGTTGCACTTCGGGTGCATTAGGTACCCCTTGTTCTTGTGGTTCAACATTTCTCCTAGCAGGATGACCTCTTACTGCTCTTCGTGGAGGCATGAACTGAAAGACACGCACAAGCACGAGTTAGAAGGAAACTTTTTGAGATAAACTCTAACACACGAAATGAGTATGAAAGGAGTGAGATAATTTCCTAAGTGTTGCAACCTCCTAATTATAGATGTGGCACACTTTACACCGATAACTTGGACTCTACAGACACAGTTTCATAGACTCCCTAGGACTCTTGAACTCTGTGCTCTGATACCAAGTTTGTCACGCCCCGAGCCTACACCCTGGGAGGGACTGGCACTCGAGAACCATTGATGGCCCCAACCAAACCCTTGGCCTAGCTTACTTACTCAGTGGAAGACTTAACTTAACAAAGATAACTCATATAAAACTTAGAATGTTATAAAGAAAACATTCTACTAGCCAATAAGGCAAACTCAAGTCTCAACATAAGATAATGAAAATGAAAAGACTAAAGAACTAATAGCTGACTGTCTATGAAGCATCTAAAATAATTGAGATGGATGTCGGGACAAGACCAACGATCATCCTAACAAATAAAATACTAAAAAGGACAAATGATAACAAAGGAGCCTTCCGAAAAGCAAGGAGACTCACTAACTGACTCTGAATGCTCAACTTGATCAACGAAGCATTGGATGATGATCCTGGTTACCTGTGTCTGCATCATAATAAGATGCAGGCCAAATGGCATCAGTACATTGAATGTACGAGCATGCAAGGGGAATTCTAAAACAAGACATAAGCTTGAAAGGAACTGAAGAACTTACCTAGCTCAACGTAACTCAACATAACTGAACTCATTTCATTATAAAGCAGTTTAAAACAAGTGTAATATAAAGAAAATTTGTTTAAAACATAGATGTCAACTCTGTGTGTATGCAACGATACAATATAACTCTGAGATGTATGTAAAAATACAAATAAACTGTGTATATAAGAATATAATTACTTCTGTGGGAGTTTCTCTAATCGACAACCATTACGTAAGAGTTATTATGATGATACAGCGTTTTGCCTCACGCTGCCAAGGACGTCTTATACCTTGCGGAAGGTATAGAACATGAACTACTAAGTGGATCCACTAGTCTATGCTAAAATTCACTAAGGAATCATCTAAAAAGTATGACCCTTTTCTACCCATGATGGCTACATGGTTTATGGGGGCTGTGAGTTGTCTGAACTCTCCCCCATATCTGTGCTCAATACTATTTCCAAAATATAATACTAGCTCTTATGTTTAAACATATACTTCTTTCTGTGATTTGAGATAATTGCTCAAAAACTTAGCTCAAAGGCTATCTTGGAAATCAAAGTTTTCCTCTCTTGCTTAATTATGAAAGCATTTAGTCCTTACTGAAATCTAGCTCAAAGGCTCTTTGGAAATCAAGGTTTCCTTCTCTTGTTTAAATATGAAAGCATTTTAAACTCTTTGGGAATACATAGTCCTCATATACTTTTGAAGAAATGAACTTCAACATTTACCCTTTACTCTTTACTCTTTACTCAACTTGAACTTTAAGTCTTAAAACAAAGTTAAAACATTTGGAAAAGACTTTTGGAAAACTCTAAGAACTTCTCTTGACTTGACTCTTACTTCTCTTAACTTTGATCTTAACTTTCCTTGAATTGGATTATGGATTCAAGGTTCATGATATCATGTTAATGATGATTCATGATGTTGGGACGTACCTTAGAGTATAGAAATCGACTAGAAAACATAGGTACGTTACTAAGGAACTAGTACGGAAAGAAGGGGGAAAAATAGAAGACATGGCATCCCTGGCGCTCTGAGTGGCGCGGAGCGTCAGACCCAAAACTTCAGAGATGAAGTTGGGGCGTGCTGGCTGGCGCTGCTCCCCAGGGTCAATACTTTAGAGAGTTCTTTGGGGCCTACTGGCTGGCGCGACCCCCCACCCCCATTCCCCAGATTTTGACGAACTTCCTCTTTCGTTTTTCAACTCTAAACCCTCTAAACTCAATTGGGTCTTTCCCTAAACACTTAGAATCAACTATATGTTCAAAGTATGAAAGATTCAACTCGAAATCACACCTAAATACATGAATTTGAATCCAAGAACTTCTCAACAACTCATCAATCAAGATTTAAACAAAATTTTCAACAATATTCATCAAGAACTCAATTTCTCCAATCTCAAGAACGATAATATGCTGAAATAATTCATGATTGGCGCGTGGGTGAACTACCCCAACGCTATGTGATCTCACATACCTCGTAGAGATCACCCCTTGACGAAATCCTCAAGCGATTCTTGAAGATCTTGATGATTCTTGCTTTTTCTCCTCTTCTTTTCTCTTCTCTCAAAATCCTAACTTTTTTTCCAAAAGCGTAAACTGACTAAGATCAGTTTAGACCCCAACTAACTACCCAAAAATGAAATAAAATAATTAGGTAAGGAAAAGACCATAATGCCCTTCTAAAATCTGGTTTAGACTTTCCTTATTTGAACAACCCAACTTCAAATGGGCATATCTCCCTCATACGAACTCGGAATCGCACAAACTCAGCGGTGTTGGAAAGATTATTCCAAGATATTTCCTACGATATCTGGAATTACACCTAACTCATCCTGATCTAGGAGTTATGGTCGTTTGAAGTTGACCAAAAACTCAATTTATCCTTACTTAACAAAATTTTCCAAATTTTCATTCTTTCCAAAAACAACTCTTCTAATTCTAGTTCTTTCAAATAATGAGGTGTTACAATGATGAAGTGTAGTTGACTAACATTTTATGTCCAAGAGGAAAAATTGTGTACATCAAAATTTGTGAAAGAATGAGTAAGTAATAGAGAAAAAGATAAATTTACCTGATTTTAAAGATGGATATGATTGTGTTGACGAAATAAAACCAACATGTTGTTAATAAATGTATCTCCTATATTTTGCTAATAGAGGAAGAATGAAAAATGAAGAACATAAGGAGTTATTATAGAAATGTATTGAAAAACTTAAAACAAAATACATTTATTTCATAAGCAATAAAGGAGGAAATCAATTCAAATGAATATAAAAGAAATGATTGCATGGAACCAATTGATTTGCCTTTCGTCTATTGTGGCTATACAACTCCCATTTTTCTATTGGTTTGTATTAACTTTTTTTTTATTTATCATGTTTATAAAATGTATATTTATATTTTTACACTTAAATGTTCTTGATATAATATTTGCTTGAAAGACAAAAGAATTGTTCAATATTTCATTGGCTTTAAAGATAAAAGGACTAACAATTAAACCTCATTAAAAAGTGGAAAACGATAAGTTATAACATCTAAATCATGTATTTGGTATAGTTTAGTTTTCATTATTTATTTGAATTTAAAAGTTAGTAAGGTATTTTCTTTTAATTAAAAAAAATAGCGAAGGACATTTTCGTAATCCACTATCAAAAGTGCATTGATACTTATTTTTTTTCATAATTTTACTCTCAAAAGTATTTTTCAAAAAAGATTAGTCAACCACAAACTATTTATCAAAAGTTAGAGTATTCAAAAACCGAATCGACCGATAAACCGAACCAAAAAATTATTATTGATTTATTGTCATTGGGTTATTGGGTTAACGGACTTTTAATGGTTTTATAAAAAATATTATCGGCTTATCGGTTAAGTTTTGATTTTTTTAATATAAGATTATTGGGTAAGCCGATAACTCATTAAGGATATAGTCATTTATTATTTTACCCCTACATAAATATTAAATATTAATCTCAGTACTTTACTGGTTACTATCTTTGCCCTTTAGTCTTTAATTTACACTTTACAATGACTTTGAGTTCACAACTTCACATTAAATAAAACATCAAAACCTATAAAGTAAGAACTTAATTTCTCTTTGTGTTGCACTTGTATAATTCTTTTCATGTTAGTTATGATTGTTTTTATTTTATGAACGTTCTGAAAGTTATATTATTGTTTTGTCGCGTCAAATTGTTGGAAAAGGCATATATTTATTTTATAAGCATTTTCTTACTAGTTAAATCGAAAACGGAACCGTTAAGGACCAAAATTTAAAATCAACAAAAAATATCTTATTGATTTGTCGTATTTAAAAACTGATAAACCGAACCGACCGATGCACACCTCCAATCAAAAGCGTTTTTCAAATGAATTAATCAACCACAAATTACTATTTTTCAAAGGGAAAAGGGCATGTATATACCTCTTAATTTTGTCATTTAGAGCTTATATATTGTAACACCCCAAAAAAAAATTCGAACTAAGACTCGAACCATTCTTCGTTGTGAGTAGGATTTTACCAAGGAATTAAAATTTCTTAAGTGTTAAGGTCACTAGATGTAGCACCTTGAGTTTGAAAAAGAACTAAATTGCAAATAGCAAAATCTGAAATTTTAAAAGTTAAGCTAAGTATGAGTTTTGGGTCGACTTCAAACAATCATAACTCCTAGCTCAGGATGAGTTATGTGTCTACCAGATATCGTAGGAAAGATATTTGAATTATCTTTCCAACGCCACCCAGTTTACTAAGTTTTGAGGTCGGATGAGTGAGATATGGCCTTTTGAAGATAGGTTGTCCAGTTAAGGAAAGTTAGCCGAAAATAGAGGAAGGGTATTTTGGTCTTTTCCTTACCCAATCAGATTTAATTCATTTTTAGTAATATTTTAAGGGTCTAATCCTATTGGGTTCAGTTTTATAATCCTAAAATTAGCCTACGATTTTAGTTGAGAGTTCAAGAAGAGAAAAGAAGAGAGAAAAGGAGAAAAGAGGAGAGGATCAAGCGTTCGTCAAGATTCTTGCGTGTTGTAGCGGATTTTCGCCATGGGTCTGATCCCTAAGAGGTATGTAAGCTTCCATAGTGTTGGGTTTGTTCACTCACACGCCAAACATGTTATTTTTAGCGCAAATTTCATTCTTGAAGTTGAAAGATTTGAGTTCTTTATGAGTTCTTGATAGGTGTTCTTGAAGTTCATTCTAAATCTTGTTCTGTTGCGTTTTGGATGATTTCTTGAGATCAAAGTGAGTGTTTTCAGGGATGTATTGAGTAGATTAGAGAGTAATTATGTTAAGAAATTGATTCTAAGTGATTGGGGAAGAAACCGTTCGATTCTAGGCGAGTTAGGGTGAGAAAACGAGCAAAGAAGTTCGTCAGATTTTCTGGATTGGGGGCCTGGCGCGATGCGCCTGCCAGAGCGCCCCAAACCCTCCTCTGAATGTTAGGAGCTGGCGCTCCGCGCCACCCATAGCCCTAAGGTCTTCTGCCCCTCCAGTTTGTCGTCGGTTGCCCCGTTTGAGTTCATTTAAAGTGCACTTTCACTCCTTTTCGATTCTAACTACTCTAAGCTACTTCTAAACACCTAAAATCATTCCTAACATGATCATAACCTTGAATCCATAATTCAAATTCAAGGTAGAGTTAAAGAGTTAAGTTTTGAGCATTCATTCGAACATTCTAAGAAAGTCCCTTTGAGCCCTTTTTAGGAGTCTTCTACAACTTCTAGTAACTTGTTTCAAGACTCAAGTAAGTGAGAATGAGAGTGAGGATAATGTATTCATGAGTCTACACTATCACCTAGATTCTTCATATCATGAAATATAACTCTTGAATTCATAATTCACATTCAAGAGAGAGTTAAGAGTAGAGTTCAAGAAAGCCTTTGAGTTCGATTGTGAACCCTTTGAGATCAACTATTGGTTTGAACTAAGTTGTGATGAAGTAAGTATGAGAATGAGAAGAGTTGTATCATGAGTTCCATAATGTTATGTAGACCTACGAGTCAAGTCGTTCATGCCCATAAATTCTGCATGAACTCCATCAGTTTAGTATCTTTGAGAGGAGTAATATCTTCACATCCTAAGTCTTAAGTATTGAGTTTCTAACCCATTTGAGATTATATTCCTAATCATGGGACTATTACATGTTACCCATGAAGTCCTTGAGTAAAGTAGTTCATGCTCATAAATTCTGCATGAACCCTCTGAGTTGAGCATTCTTGAAGTGAGTAGTATTGTTAAAGTTCTTGAGTTCCAAGTATTGAGTTCTATCTTTGGTTGTTGAAAACCTTGCATTGAGTCATTCACGTCCATAATTCGGCATAAACCATATTCTAAGAAGTCTTTTACAAATGTTTTAACTTTGTTTTAAGACTTAAGTTTTGAGTTAAGCAAAGAGTAAAGAGTTTAGTTCATTTCTTCAAAAGAGTATATTGGGACTATGTATTCCCAAAGAGTAAATATTTTCACATTTAAACAAGAAGGAAAACTGAGATTTCAAAAGAGCCTTTGAGCAGGTTTTTCAATAAAGAGGAAACTATGATTTCCAAGAGAGCTTTTAAGCCAAGTTTTGAGTAATTATCTCAAACCAAAGAAAAAGTTTTGTTTTTTATAAACATATGAGCTAAGTATATTTTGGGAGTAGTATTGAGCACCGATATGGGGATGCGAGTTCAGATAACTCAAGTCTCCATAAACCATGTAGCCATCATGGGTAGTAAAGGATCATACTTTTTAGATGAATCATTAAGATGCTTTTAGCATAGACTAGTGGATCCACTAAGTTAAGTGTTCTATATGACGGCAAAGTATAGGACAGTTCTGGTAGCGTGGGCAAGACGTTGTATCACCACTTAGGCTCATAGTGGTGGTTGTCGGTTAGAGAATCTCCCACATAAACTATATTATTTTATTATACAAGTAAAGTTGAGTTTGTTATTGCATTTTCTTTAACGAACTAAGTTGCTTTTACTATTTTATAAGCTTTCCATATATTGCATCTTTTACTATTGCATTATCTTTGAGTATCATGAGATGAGTATTTCAAGTTGAGTATCATATCTTTGAGTTGAGTATCTAATCTCTGAGTTGAGCATTTTATCCATGAGTATTCCTTGAGTTGAGTAAGTTTGAGAAGAGGTAAGTATGTTTCCTTTGTATCAAGTTTCAAGCTTATGTTTATGCTTTAGAATTCCTCTTACATGCTCGTACATTCCACATACTGAGCCATTTGGCTTGCATCTTCTCATGATGCAGACGCAGGTATTTAGGATCATTAACAAGAGCTTCGTTGATACGTCCGAGAGTTCGAGTTAGCTATGGTGAGCCTCCTTGCTTCCGGAGGATTTCATTTACCCTTCAGTTTAGTCAGGATGTCGTGGATCTTGTCCTGACTTCCATCTTTATCAGTTAGAGGCTTCATAGATAGTCAGTATAGTTGAGAAGTCTATATTATTTATTTATTTTATTAAATATTTCAAAGACTTAAGTTTTCAATTTTGGGGCGAGTTGAATATATTTTATTATTCAGAGTTTTCATTTGAGTTAAAGTTTGAATTTAAGTTTTATGAACTTTTATTTCAATTTTTAAGCTTTGTATGCTTGAATCAGTTTTCCGCTTGTAGTCAGCCAGGATGAGGGTTCGCTTGGGGACCAGCAATGGTCTTCGAGTGTCGGGCCACGTCCAGGGTGTAGGCTCGGGTCGTGACATATATCATCTTTATTTTGTAACAAAAGATAAAATAACAAATTTCAAGGTATATCAGACCTTTTTTTTCGAAAGTATTTTTGTGAAAATCTATTTTAAGAATGTGATTATTAAAATAGGGATAAGGGTTTGAAAAATACCCCAATTTTGGTCGAATTTGTTGTTGCGATACTAAACTTTCATGAGGACCTATTACCTCCCCAGACTATTTAATACCGTATTTTTTACTCCCTGAACTATTTAATAGTGTATTTTAAAGGTATATATGTGCCCACGTGGACAAATATATATGTTTAAAATATGGTATTAAATAGTCTAGGGAGGTAATAGGTCCTCATGAAAGTTTAGTATCGCAACAGTAAATTCGACCAAAGTTGAGATATTTTTCAGACCATTGTCACATTAAAATAAGTACTTGTGAAATAACACTTCACACATTAATGGTTCCCCCATGGGCATATTTGGAAAAACTGTCCTAACCTTAATTACCCCCAAAATTGAGGAAAATAACAAAAGAACCATAGGCCCACAGCCGTAATTAAACCCAACTCTAAGAACATTTTGGTACTATTACTGTTTAATCTCAGAATCTTCCTGTATGTACAAATTTCCTCACTATCCTTTGCCTCCAATCCTTTTTCCTCAAACAACAGAACTCATCAACTTCACGTTCAAACCAATGTAAGTTCTTCATCAACTCTATGTTTTTTTGGTAAAGAAATAAAGACAAGTTCTTGTTTGTTTCCTTCAAAGAGTGATCTTTTATGTGTTTTTTGGTTGTGGGGTTGTTTTATCTGATGGTTTGGGGTTTGATTTATTTATAAAGTTTTGATCTTTATGGTGAATGATAGATTTCTGTGCAAGTTTAAACAAGTTCTGTGTTTTAGATGAGAAGGGTTTTTTTTTTTGCCTCTCTGTTTCTTGAATTTGACGAAGTGCATTGTCTGAGAATCTTGTGTTTTGGCGTTTGCATGTTACTGGGAATCGCATAAAGGGGTGTCTGTTTAGTTTCTGCATATGCCCTTTTTGTTTGTTTGTTGTAAAATTGTGATATGGGGGCAGTTTACATTCTTCTGTCTGTTAATCAGTTTCTGTGAAAGTTGTGATCTTGTTAATTCATGAGTTTTGACTCTTTTGAACATTAGTGTTGGGTTTTTGGGTATGACAGACATGCAAGTAAACTTTTTTTGTTGTTGAAAATCACTGATCGAAACTCGAAGGTTAATGAGCTTGCCCCTCTCTATACAGTTAAATACCAGGCTTTTGTCTGCGGCAGGATTGTAATCCGCTACTTTTGCCTAACCTAGACATCATAAGCTATGCTCTTACCATTAAACTTAAAGTGTTGGGGGCCGACATACGCACGAGTAAATTGTCCATGTTTTAATTTTAGTTGGTTGATTTAGTTTATTGGCACTCCATTATATGAGTCTTTTCAGTTTGGTTGGATATTTGTATGTTATAAATGCAAGATTTAGAGAACCTCTAGTTTAAAATTTCTATTATTGAGGTTGGGGGAGATAATGCACCGGGAAGAAAATTAAATGAAAGATTCCATACTTGAGAACCTTGAATGTATACCTGCCATACATCTCGTGCTGAACTATCTCTGCTGTTGAACTTAAGTCATGGGATAGAGAAACCATAATTTGTCTCAAAAGGCAATTTATTGCGTAATAAGATGTAATTGGATCTAGTAGAACACAATGGATGTAGAGGATTCATATAATCGAGCCCAACTAGTTTATAATTGACACATGCTCGTTATTGGTGTAACTTCCTTCTAAGTTGAGTTTGAATTCCAAGAAGGGTCGTTTAACATTAGAGGAGGCATGAGGAATACAAGTTGCTTCTACTTATTTTTTAAGAATAGTAAACAGAAAATTTTCTGTACAGCAAAGTAAAGGTGGGACTGCAGTAACTCTTGGTCTAGTATAATGGTAGTATGTGTAGAAGCCTGTTTGTTAGCACATATTATGGGTAAAAAACTAAGAACAAACATGGACATTCCTTTTGATACCAAGAGTATAGAAGTAAAATGCTTTTCTAACTTTATGGCTAGACTTCAATCGTAGACATCCCTCTGGATCAGGTTTCAACTCATCTTTCCTCTATATAACCGGTTAACTGATACTATATCCAAATAATTACAAGATAATATGTGGACGGGATTGACAAAGCTGGTTAATACTTGATATACTACTTCCTGCAGCTATTATTATGATAATGATGTCGCATATGTATGCGTACACACACATATTTACATGTGTGTATTATGTAGGTAGGTCAAATGAGCTTGATGCATACTCTTTTTTTAGTAAAAAGCAATTTTGTGCTTGATGTATTCACTTTTTCAGTAAAAAGTGTGTCAACTGTTTAAATTGAGTATCTAAGATCGAAAAGTTCTCTATCACAAATTTGAGATGTAGAGAATATATTCAGATGCTGCAATTATTGAAATTAACAACTCCTTGAGTTAAATCGTAGGCTTTGTTGGGTATCGAGGAAAGTTGGAAAGAGGATGAGTATCTATTTTAGTGCGACAATATTTTGCTAATGAAAATTATTAACTTGGCAATGTGTGTGAAGAGATAGTTGAATAGAATGAAGCTTCCAGATTAGATGTGATGTAGTAATTGCAAGTATATTCTTGTCCTTCTATTTGTGTTATTATATGGTGTTTCTTGTACTTCTATCATCATACAATTTTGTGGTAATTATTGTTCCCTTTTTTTCATATTGATTTATTATGCGTTATATAGCACTTTATGATGGCTTCTTCACTTCCGTTATTTCTTTTTCTGGACTGGTTTGTTTTGCTTTTCTTGAGCCAACGATTTATCGGAAACAACCCCTCTACCTCCCAAGGTAGGGTTAAGGTCTACGTACACTCTACCCTCCCCATACCCCACTTGTGGGATTACAGTGGATATGTTGTTGTTGTTGATCACTTTGGGGTTGAATTGTGTTTTCATTAGATAAAATGATACAATAATTTATTATGATATCAAACCTAATCCATTCTTGGCAACCCCTTCCAATGTTTCCTTTCCACTGCCAAATGCTAATCCTTTCGATTTAAACTGCTTAGAGTGTTACCCTTGCCTGTTCTCATTATTTTTTTTCTTAAAAAGGAAATGTGTAGCTGCATGAACGTCAATATTCAACAAATAATCATTTTAGTTTTCTCTTTCTTAGTTAATCTGAGATGCTGAACCTTTTCAGGGTACATGAACTTGAACAACTGAGGTGAATACTACAGTTTCTTAAATCTTTGCTTTCTACTGGAATCTACCATCTGAAGCCTAGGGTAAACATAAAAGTGGGGCCATCGAATTCTAGACTAGTGATGGACTGCAACAAAGAAGAGGCCATTAAGGCTAGAGGGATTGCTGAAGTGATGATGGGAAATAGAGATTTCGTTGGAGCTAAAAAGTTTGCATCTAAAGCCCAGAAGCTCTTTCCTGATCTGGAGAACATTACACAGATGGTTTTGGTTTGTGAAGTGCATTGCTCTGCAGAGAATAAGTCTTTTGGAAATGAAAAAGATTGGTATGGTATTCTTAAAGTAGAGCCAACAGCTGATGATGCTCTTATCAGGAAGCAATATCGCAAGTTTGCTCTCTTGCTACATCCTGATAAGAACAAGTTCCCTGGTGCAGCTGATGCCTTTTCACTGATTGGTGAAGCTCTATCGGTGCTTTCGGATCGACCTAAACGTATGTTGTACAACAGTAGACACATTCCTTCAGGAAGATTTCAAGTACCAATGCAGCATAAAAGCTGCCAGCCAGATACCAGGACACATCCTTGGGTACAAGGTACTCAATCAGGAGCTCCAGGAAGCCAACCAACCTTTTGGACTGCCTGCCCATTCTGTTCTGTTAAGTACAAGTATTATAAGACCGTGCTAAATAAAATTTTATGGTGCCACAGTTGTAAAAAGTCGTACACAGGTCATGAACTGACAGATTCAGATGCAACACCTGGATCCAGTAGGAGTCAGCCTACTTCCAGTCAGAAGAAGGGTGCTGATGAGACCCTAGCCAGGAATCCATTTATACAGCCAGAGTTTCCCTCAGAGGTTAGTCAGGAGTCTAATAGAAATGGAAACTCGAAAAATGCATATAGAAAAATGAATAAGGAGGGATTATCAGGGGAATATAAAAAGAAAAACATAGAGAGAAAGAAGACATCAACAGAATATAGTGAAAAATGTGATTTATCAACAAGCATAGACTCTGAAGAAGATACAAATTTTGAAGTGGGCACTCATCTGCCTGGGCAGAAATCTCAATGTCTCAGTGAGGAAAAGCGGCGAAGATCTACGCGGTGTAGACAGCGTGTCACTTACGGTGATAATCTAATTGATGAAGATGAAGAAGAAGGTCCTTCTAAGCGATCTAAGGGGGTAGGATATCCCTCTCCTACTAAGGAATCCGAGGTTCACCATTTGTCTCATGCAGCAACTCCCAAGGGGAAGGAGAAAAAATTGAAGGACAGTTTGTCCTCTGAAGGGAGCTTGCAGAACACAGAGCAGGAAGCTGAGACTGCAAATGAAAGAGTGGATGTACCTTTAAAAGGAAGTGTTGATCTTCCCTCAGATGTAGGGCCTTCTACTATGACTGAGCCAAAAACATTTGAATGTGCAGATCCAGATTTTAGTGATTTTGACAAGGACAAGGAAGAATCTTGCTTTAAGGTTGGGCAAGTATGGGCTGTTTATGATACTCTAGATGCCATGCCTAGATTCTATGCAGTCATCAGGAAGATTTTATCTCCTGCATTTAAGTTGTGCATAACTTGGTTAGAGCCGGATCCGCTGAATGAAGATGAAACCAAATGGCTATCTGAGGGCCTTCCAGCTTCTTGTGGTAGGTTCAGACTGGGAAACTTAGAAGACATTGAAGACATTCCTATGTTCTCACATTTGGTATGTGCAATAAATAGAAATAACTATGGTGCCATAAAGATATTTCCACTGGAAGGAGAAACTTGGGCCATCTTTAAAGATTGGGATATGAACTGGTGTTCTCGTCTTGAGAGCAAGAAGAAGTTCAACTATGAGTTTGTTGAGGTCTTGTCAGACTATGCTGATGCTATTGGTGTGCATGTTGCATACTTGGTTAAAGCAAAAGGCTTCACTTGTCTTTTCCATCGAGCAGGAGACCCATTTCTAGTTCCTGCAAAGGAGATGCTTAGATTCTCTCATAGAGTTCCTTCTTTTAAGATGACAGGGATGGAGAGGAATGATGTTCCTGAAGGATCTTTTGAACTAGACCCTGCTTCCTTACCTACTGACCAAGTAGGCATTTCTGCTTCATCCATAGACCAGAGGAAGAGAGCTAATTTAATGGCATACAATCACATGGATTCTGTAAATTCTGCAGAAAACTGTGTTGGATCAGCATCTAATCAGGTTCCTGAACCTGAATTCTACAGCTTTGATGCTGAGAGATCACCGGAGAAGTTTCAAATTGGTCAATGTTGGGCGATGTACAGTGATGAAGATGCCTTACCCAGGTATTATGGGCAGATAAAGAAGATAGATCTTCTCCCTGATTTTGTGTTGCATGTGGCATGGTTGTATGCCTGTCCACCCCCTAAAGGTACAATACAGTGGCATGATAAAACAATGCCAATTGGTTGTGGACTGTTTAAGTTTCGAAACACTAAGCTGAACCCATATACTGGAACCGACACCTTTTCACATGAAGTAGCAGCAGAACCTTTGAAGAAGGGTGTATACAAGATCTTCCCCAAAAAAGGTGAAGTTTGGGCAGTATACAAAAACTGGAGTGCTCAGCTGAAAGGTAAGAAACTAGAAGATTGTGAATATGAGATTGTTGAAATAGTGGATGTTTCCGATAGTTATGTAGACGTGAAGTTCTTAGTGTGGGTAAAAGGCTTCAAGTCTGTCTACAAGCCTCGAGTGGAAGAAGAAGAGGCTCACAAAACAGAGAAAATATCTGTATCCGAGCATCTCAAGTTCTCTCATCGAATCCCTGCTTTTCGCCTGACAGAAGAGAGAGGTGGCAGCCTTCGAGGTTTCTGGGAGCTTGATCCAGCAGCAATGCCTCTTTATTTACTGTGCACAGATTGAACAGAGGCAGGCAACCTGAAGAAGCATCCAAGTTTTCTTTTGTTGACCAAACTGTGAAGAGCTTTTGTACATCATGGCCATGCCAATTATGATATATTTTCTTAGTTTATTTCCTATCCCAGTATTTGAAGCTTTTTGTACATTATGGATATGAGTTATGCTTTTCATAACTAGAAACTAGCTATACTCTCTTCTCTCTGATAATGTTTTTTTTAACATCTTTCTTTTTTCCTTTTTAAGTTATTGTGTACTGACAGTTTATAAATGTGGAGTTCTTATTTTTGGAAAAACAAAACTATTTTGAACTCTCTGTTTCAGACTAATTGCATTCTATTCAAAGTTATCTTTAAAAACATTAACTTATTTGACACTAGTACTTGTCCGCACGAAGCGCGGTTATAAAATTTTCTTTTAAAATATGATCAAACTCATAAGTTAAACTTATGTATAAATTATTGACGGAAAGAATTTGTGAAAACATTGTATGTTGAATATAAAAATCTGCATGTGTAAATTTGCATAAGAACACTTCATAGTAAGAGTAAATTAACATAAAAATGTTACTATGAAATAAGGAAATGAGTTTATTAGATTAATAACTTACAAATTCTTTTCTCTTGTTAAACTAATCTTTTCAACCCAAATTAAATTTTACAAATCAATTATTATAATATATAATCGAGCCCGGAGCCTAAAGGGCAAAAAATATTATCAAAAATTCCAAAAGGGCACATCACTTTTTATTCTAACCAAAAGGGCTAAATCGCTGCGTCAGCAGTGATTTTCCTCTGACAAAATGACAAAATCGCTGCCCTAGCAGCGATTTCGTCTAAAAAAATATATATATATTTTTTATTAAAAATCGCTGCGATTTTGTAATTTTTTTAAATTAAAAATCGCTGCTTTTTTCTTTAAAAAAACTAAAACGGCACATCAAAAAAAAAATTAACCAAAAGGGCTTCTGACAAAACAAAAATAAAAATCGCTGCATATTTTCTCAAAAAAAAAATAACTTTTTTTCTTCAACATCGCTGCTATAGCAGCGAATTTGGTTAAGAATTTAAAAAAAAAAAAAAAATTTGAATTTAATATTCTTTTATTATTATTTATGATATATAATTCAATTTTCCTCATGCTTCAACAATTTTATTGAGTATACTGTCGTCTTTTTTATCATTTTTATATTATTAATAAGTAATAATAGGCATGAAAATAATAGCACTCGGCATGAAAAACGCTGCCCCTGCAGCGATGTGTAAGGAAAAAAAATTCTGACTTAAAATCGCTGCCACAGCAAAAAAATATATATATATATTTTACAATGGCAGCGATTTTTAATAATAATAATAAAAAAATTCTAATAAAAAAAATTTTTTTTTTTTTTTTTTTTACAAAATCGCTGCTGTGACAGCGATTTTTAATAAAAAAAAGAAAAATAAATTTTAGACGAAATCACTGCTAGGGCAGCGATTTTGTCATTTTGTCAGAGGAAAATCGCTGCTGACGCAGCGATTTTGCCCTTTTGGTTAGAAAAAAAAGTGATGTGCCCTTTTGAAATTTTTGACAATTTTTTTTGCCCTTTAGGCTCCGGACTCATATATAATCTTCAAGGATGAACTAGTGCTTCTATAAAAATGTTGGGAAGAAAAAATTCACAGAAGTAATTAAAGATAAGTGAATTAAAATTAAAATGTGTATACAAAAATGTCATGAAATAAGTGAAATGAAGAAAATATTTTTACGTGAATATTGATGGGATATATTAAAGTTTGCCTTCATCTTTTTAAACCTTATAACGAAGAATTTGTAATTGAAACATCATGAAAAATTTATGTTAAGAGTAATAATTACTTTGGTTGTATAAGGATAAAGGTAAAAAATAATTATATTTCTTGACAAAAGAAAAGTGTCACCTAACCTTTTCTCGATTTCAAAATTTCTTATATAACTTCATTGAAATTCAACTAAAATATCTTATGAAGCTTATAATTTACAAATGATGAATTTAAACATACATGATACAACCAACAAACTCATCCAACCAAATTTCAAATAAGTATTATTTATATACTAGATAAGTATTGCCCATGCTAAGCACGGGCCCAACGTGTAGTCTTATTTGTGATATAAAATTGATTAATATAAATGAGACAATCACATATAAACACCATTATATATAAAGTAAATAAAAATACTATTATCTTGAACAAAATATAGTAGTCAAACGTGGTATCTATATATTTTGTGAATGCCTTTCTATTGAATGTTATTTTCAAAGTGAAATATTTACGTAGTTGAACATTATACATATGGGAGTACTAATTACATTTGTATATAACTATTTATAAATCAGTTACTAACAGATATACATCAAAATTGATCAAGTACAACCTCAAATTATTCGACGTCAATTATATCTCATTCATACTAAAGTTTTTTAAATAATTATTTTTTAGAAGCAACTTTCGTAATTTAGCGCGGAGTTCTATTGATTTATTTATTGTGATATAGCTACAAATACTACTATTATTACTACAATTCAAATATTAACTCTGTTAGTGACTTTAAAATCATGTAAAACAAAATATACTGGCATTATGGAACAAAAAATTGTGTCATATTTGTGGAAGTATGAGTCTTCACATCAAAGGGTCCTAAGGCCTGCAATCTGCACAGTTATATCCGTTAGTGACTTTAAAATCACGTAAAACAGAATACACTGGCATTATTTCGTTGCAATTCAAATGACCCTACGACATAATTTGTTACTACGTAGTTGAATGTAGTTAGTTGATATACTTCCTATGATATATCAAAGAGATGAGGCCATGTTGGTTGAGGAACAAATTCAAGTAGCAAGTATATGGAGAGCGAATCCATACATTAACCTTCATTATCAACTCAACTAATTTAAATAATAAAATCAAATTCGGAGAAGCAAAATAAGTAGCTTCTAGTTGTAGAGCATCAAAGAGAGACTACAGTTATTTCCGTATTATCAAGAATCCCTGCTGCATCAGTTGCTGATTTGATGAATCTTTTCTAATATCATTTGAAAAATGTAGATTGGAGTCTCTAAAATGTATCAAAAGTTTTAATAATTGTTGCCCCTTAAACATAATAATGACAAATTTCAACTAAGTTCTTGACTAAGATTCTGTCTTTTTCATAGTCAAGAGTGCATTAAAACTGTCCTTCTATATAGATCGTTGTGGCATGAACCAAGTGAAGTTAAGCGGAGTCTGCTAGGATAGAAGATTACATTTAAGAAATTATACAAGCAGTAAACTAACAATGAATGTAAAAAAAATGCCAACATGACCAGAATAGACACATTATTGATAACTGGGCATTATTCTATATAGCCCATAGTAATTATCCTGAAAGAAAAAACATCAATAAGCAGTGGATCAAATGAATATTAAAATCTAAAATTAGGTAACAACGGAAACTTAACTGATAAGAGCAAAGGAGTTCAGAAGAGATCAATTATTATTATTTTTTGCACGAAAAGTAGAAATAGGGAACAACAGAGAAAATGAGTTAAATCTGAAGTGTCGTCATGGAGAAACTACTCGGGCAAGAAAGATGTTGAAGAGAAAGGAACACGATAGACCATAGTTGCCTAGATGTTTCTATATGTTTAAAGGTGGATAAAATATCTTAATTGTCAGAGTATATTAGCTGTAAAATTACGATGCTAAAAATAGCATGTAACATACAATAACCAATAGATTACATTACTTATCTTGTGTAGTGAATCGATGTTGGAAGGGCTGCAATATTGAATCGTCCTTTTGAGTCCAAATGGTGGTGTTGGAGGCATTGCAGCCTTGCGTAACCACGTATCAATTAAATTTCATATTTTTGTTGCCGCTGACAGTAATGGCATTGAAAGAGGTCGTTCCTAAGTGTTCTTGAAAGTTGAAGGAGAAGAACTGAAAAAATATTTTTTCTCAAAATGTCAGGTCTAGCTCCATAAGAGCAATCATTACTGCAACTTACAGTTCTATTTCATAAAACGTTATTGTGAACATCTCTTAACTGGAGAAATCATTTGAAGTCTCGTTTCTTTATCCAGCAAAAAGTGAGATTCGCTTAATACAAATAACAATGCACAAATAGAACTACCTTTATAATTAAACATGGTAAGCAAAATCAAATATGACGAAGTAGAAAATAAGACATGATATGGTACACCACCAACCCACAGGAACTTTTAATATAAAAAGAGACCCTACTCTCCAAAGAAAGGATCAACATCTATGCCCAGGCCACAATTTCTTATCGAACAAATGCTCAACCAACTTTATACTTCATTTCGAAACAAAATAAAGAGAGAGCATCCCCTCCAGTTTGAAACAAATGAAGTAAGCACATTCACCATTCAAGCAGAGAAACTCGGTAGCAGACTTTCAGCTTACTTGTTGCTGGTGAGTTCCATACACTGGATAAGCCCCATAGGCGGAAGTATACATCCCTGAATCGTATGGTGGTGGGAATGCATACCTATACCCATTCATAGAAATGCCCTACATAGTATGGCCTAGTCTACTGTTCCCAAAATCAGATCGTGACTGCATAGATAGAGACACAATGAAGAATTTGTCATATAATAGCTTAGTTGGTGCCAGGCGCAAGTTATCTGAGAGTATAACAGTTTAGTTGGTGTCAGATGCATTTTATCTGAGGTCATTTATCAAAACCGTCCCAACCACCAATAGTTATTTCACAACCAATGGTTCTCCATATAAATTGCTTATATATACGAATGTTATTTCACCGTGTCAATTGATGAAGGCTCTTTTTCTTTTATTATTAATAGATACTCCCACCTCTTCTACCAATAAGCATAACTTAGAGTTTCTATAATCAAGCAAATGTTGGATACAAGAAAACCTATTGAGAGTTGAGACATGTCAAATTGTCGATCAGGTTGCCCTCCCAGCAAGCTTGATATCGCAGCACAACACAGGGTCCTCCTTACAACTCTTTTAGACACAAATGGCTAGTCAGTGGTCATAACTGTTGAAGTTACACCATCATGACGAAATTGTCCATGAAATTTAGAAGCAGCCTCCATGTTAGGCAGAATTCATGAAAGACAGTTAAATAGTTTGTTGCCTTTCAAGGCATATCAAGACTTCAAAGCTTTGAAACAATAGAAATTATCTCACCTACAAAGCATAACGACATTTTTCAGCATCAAGCGGCGCACATGGATCATTAACATCATAATGCCATACTCCGAGTTTCACAGTACAAGGCAATTTGAAAGTCAGAGCTGCAATCAGAGAAGTAGCTATCTCTGACTGGAACCGACTCATAAAAGCTTGAGAATCGCTCTCATCATTTACAATGTTAATGGGAACAACACTATCACCAAATCTAGCAATAAGTACTGCTCTAGAGCATCAAGAATGGTGCCGAGAATCATATCTTTCAGACCTTGGATGATTACTGTTTGAAATGACTGATGGAACTGTAGGAGGATGTTCTACTTCACCATAAGCTGAATAATTAATGAAGAATTTTTTTTTATCATCATAGAACATGCTACAATGTGCTGATCAAAGACATCTTTAGTTTATCTCTCCAAAATTTTACATACCCCAATTAAGACTTCTAACTTTCATATATTTAATTTTTCCAATCAATCTGATTTCTAACAACCTATCTATGAACCATCATTTTAGTAGAAATATTCCTATATGTGATAATAATTAAATTTGAAGAGAACTTAAAAAACAAAAAAAGAACAACAAAGGGAAAAGAAACAGAAAATTTAGGTAAAAACTAAAGAGAAACATACCTGCATTTGTAATTAATCGAAATGATGAAGAGAAGCAAGACAAAGCCGCTTGGAGTGGAAAATTGATGGGAGTGTAATTGATCATCAACCATGAAATTGGGGAGTGGGGAGACAGTACAATAACAATATCATCTATCAAGTTCAGTTGTAAAATAGAACTGAAAAGGAATCTAAGCAAAAAAAAACCCTCAAATTGGAACACCCAACAGTGAAAAGGAAGAGATATGAAAGAACAATCTTTGAAAGCCTTGAGATTGAGAACAGAAAATGCTTAGAGCAAAGATTGAGATAACTGACCTGTAATCCAACATCATATGAGAGGAGTCTTTTTGAGTCGATGATTTTCTCTGGAACTCTCTACCATGGAAAGGCGCCATGGAATATAAAGAGTCCCTGCTTTTTAGAAATTTCATTACTCAGGTTGGTTGTAACTATCTTGATAACTTAATTACTTTTTTGCCCTTCCACTCATGCTACACTCTGCATCTATTTCGTGATGCAGGTCCTAGTACCAGTTACCAGCGGTGATTAGTTCCAGCCTTCTTTTGCAGTTGTGATTCGGAGACGAGGGCGAGCACTTGGCGTTTTGGGGTTTGTTCTGTCTCCTTCTTTTGTTTTAGCTAGTCTTGTTGCCTTTGAGACACGCTCTGTTGT